>JAJEJO010000814.1:335866-396642 GCA_020662805.1 Glaucomys volans
GTGCATGCAAGGCAGGCACTCTACCAACTGAGCTATATCCACAGCCCAAATATATATATTTTAATTGGTTGTTTTTGTTTTTTGATACATAAGGTTTTTGCACACCTGAAATTTGGGATACCTTTTCAATACAGAAAGGTTCAAAGAAATGATTCTAGAGATGCCTTCCCTGAATGCTTACACTACTGAGCAAAACACCATGTCTAAATCCATCCCTTTTGGCTTAGTGGAAGGAAATGATTTCTCTAGCAAATTGAAAGGAGAAACCAATATCCTGCTTGCCTCTTGGAGCAGTGGTTACATTAGCAGCATCTTTTAGTTCAAGGCTTATTGAAAGGTCATTACAATTTCTTCAGTTTTTATTGTATCTTAAAAATAGACTAGCTGTGTCTCCATTTATCCCTTTGACAGGTCACTTATCACAATTGAGAAAATCTCCATATAATATGGTGCTTATATACTTATTTTTAGAAATTTAATACTTTGAAAATGGTCTTGTTTTGCTTCCTAAACAGTCCCTGCTATTTTATGACCTCAGCATCATAATTTGCTTAGGCTTCTCTTTTTCTGCTTGTTTAAATTTAATCTGATCCACTTTTCCCAGCACGTCATTCTAACAGAATTCTATCTTCCATACATTGTATATTAAATACAAGATAGGAGAGAAATGACTGCTAGGCAAACAGAAGCAAAAAAGTAAAGTCATTGGTTTTCTGTGTGCAAAACTAAGAAATCCAAGGTGGTGTTTCACTGCTTTTTTTCTGATTAACTTTGTTTCATTGAAACTTGTTTTCTGCCCTCCTTACTTATTATGATCACAGATAGATGGCATTTCTTCAATTTTGAGAGACTTGGGTTTAATCTTTTTCATCTGTGAGAGTTTACAGTTGCCAGGTAGTTACAATAGAATTGTGGCTTCACGCTGTTCCCATGCTTAGGTGGATCCATCCAAGTTTGCATGCTCTGCCTTGATTTGAACCCGTTCCCCTGGCTTCTGCTGGTGGCTGTACTTCCACAGCTCCAGAGGAAACCACTCACTGCTGCTCAGACTCCAAAGGTGGTCATGGGTTTCTCCAGCAATTTTATTCACCTTTCTCTTCTGACCTTGATGCTGAATGGGGCTTAATCTGTTGCAAACCTGGAGATGTCCTGGTGGAGAAGTTCCCTGTGCTGCATGAGAATGGTTGACTCTTCTAACGCTAACCTATATTTTTTCCTTTTTTATTTCCATCTTTTGTACTTATTTTTCCCTAGGAGGGGAAAAGTAGTTTTAAAAATCTGGAAAGGATTTGGGATCCCTCAGCATATCCAGAACATCTGATACAATGCCTTTCTTTTATTTTTCAGTCAGTTTGCTCCCAGGAAAGCCTTTATGTGGAGAACAGGTAAAATGAGATTTTATTTTTTGTGTCGTTAGAAGAACAGTTTGTCTTGTATGTCCTGTATATTCCCATATACATACACACATATATATATATATATATCCATATATAAGTGTGTGCTTGAATATATGTATGAGTAAATACATATATCCATGTGTGCACACACATATATTCACACTTATATGTTACTTAACATGTCTCAACACACATACATATTCACATATGTTATTTAGCGTGTCTGAGAGTATTTAATTTGGGGAAAAAGTTCTCTCAGTTACTTTCAAACAGAGGCTTGAATTGTTTCCTTGTTTAATCTCAATCCTGTATCCTTCCCAAGGTGGAATTTCTGTTACCTTCCCCAGGCATTAAAAAGAGAAAATGTTGAGTCCACACAGGAATTTGCAGTTCCATTGGCTTACTGAGTAGGCTGCTAAAAGTACTTTTTTTGGTATTATTAGCCACTTCTGTCCTAAAATTATTTAGCTATACAAATAATAATTAGAATAATATTACTTTAAGTTCCTCATTCTTAACTTCTACATTGATCTTCATATAGAGCTAACATGAAAACCTCATCTAGAGCTGGGCATGGTGGCACACACCTATAATCCCAGCAGCTCAGGAGGCTGAGGCAGGAGGAGTGCAAATTCGAAGCCAACCTTAGTGATTTAGGGAGTCCTTAAGCAATTTAGTGAGACCTTGTCTCAAAATTAAATATAAACAAATGAATAAAGAGGGTTGGGGATGTGGCGCAGTGGTTAAGTGGCCCTGGGCTCCCTTCCTAGTACCAAAAAAATTTAAAAAAAGAAGAAAGAAAGAGAAAAAGAAAAGAAAACCTTATATAAACCTGTCTAGATATAGCAGGGTACCTATCTTGGGGGTTAGGAGAAGGAGGTAGTTATGAAATTTATAGTAGATTTTGGGAATAAGACTAGACATTTTTCAAGGTTAACATATATCTTTCTTAAAGTACCTTTTAAAAATGGTTCTAAATTGATGTAGATATTAAAGTGTCCTCTTGATTTAATTGCAGATATTCAGGAGAAATTAAGGAATTCATATTAACAGTACTAATCACACTTAAGATGTATTAAAATTCACAACTTGATTTAGAAATATGGTATGTGTAAATAACGTGTTGATTAACTTTATTTCACGTATCAGCTTAATGGATGTCCCTCTAAAACTGGTTAAAATGGAGACTAGTTCAATGCCAGTACCAAGAGAAATTCAAACTGGGCATTAGAGTTAGCAGATTTAAAAAAACAAAAGTCACTATATTAGCACTTGGAATTCTTCAAGTAACTGAACCCTCCAAGAGAGTGATTGCTTTTAAAGAACAAAATTATAAAATAAGTCTATATGAGCTCTGGATTAAAAAAATACGATTTATACAGATTTAGGCAAATTTTCAAATTTTCACAGAAACTGAATCTAGGAGCATCAACATTTTAGTGATGATTCTGAAGCATTCCAAAATCTGTATCCATACCAAGAAAAAAATTAAGTAAGCATTTGCAGTTCATTTTGGTGGGAAACCTTATTCCTGAGTCTTCTAACCAGTGATTTCCCCTACCTTACACCCTAATTCTATTCATCAATTGGCTTCTATTTAACTTTGCAAGAATAGATCACATATATGCATTGCATGTGTGAAGTCTTGATGGCCCTAGAATTGAGTGGCTCTCCTATAAAAATATATATATTTCTAAAATTATTGTTTCTGGAATGTCAATATTTCATTATTCCCCTCAAATAAAAATAACTTAATATGACCTTTCAAAAACAACTACTAATATGTTTTGTTGAATCTCTGTCATATTTATAGTGATTTCTTTCATTATCCCCTCTCCTTCCTTTTTCTGTATTTCCTCTCTCTTCCCTTCCTTCTTATCTGGCATCTGTGCCTTTGTCCTAGGGTAGGGGTCTTAACCCTATCACACTGCCATGAATTTATTATGATTTAATAAATTAATAAATTTAATGTCACACAAATAAAACATAGTATGTGGGATTAACTGACAAGAAAGGTGTGCTGTAGCAGAGTAAGCATCCATTTAGCATAGGCATTTAGTATCCCTAGGTTTTATATCATAAAAATCATGTTTTTCATTTCCAGTAGGCTCTTGGAAGACAGTAACATATGCAATGAGACCTATAAGAAAAGACAGCTCTTTCGGTTGGTATGGTTTACTTTTTTAAACTGTGTTTTCAGATTATGTGGCAGAATCAATGTTAAATATAAGTGTATTTAGTGTAAAATATTTCTGTTCATGAAATAAAATATGTTCAGTGCTCTTGATGTAGAGTTTGTTACCCAGCCAGTGTGACATCATATGGATCATGTGAGAGGAGGGACTGGAAAGCTGCCCCTTCCTATGAAGTTCTCTGGGGTTCTTCTGCTGATTTTCTGTGTTTCAGAACTCACTTTGGCAGCCCACTTATTTAACATTCCCAAACTCCTTCAGAAAATTATACCAGGTTAAAATTTATCTGACAGTTTGAAATTGAATACATATTTCCAGCACTGGAAAGTACATCGATGTTAACTATTTGGTTAGCTCATTTTTAGGTCTCTGCTGTCCCTCATAATATTCAAATGCATTTTTAAGCAAAATTTTATTTCTAAAGGAGGCTGTGATGTTCCTTCCAATTATAGTCAGCTACTTAAATTGAGATCTGTGTAGGATAATGGGAAAAGATTTTTTAAAATTCTTATAAAGTTTTGTGTTCATACCATAAAAGCAGAGGACCAAACCTGTTTTTTCACATTTATTAAATAAATGTGAAATTTATTTAATAAATGTGAAATTTATTTAATAAATGTGAAATTTATTTAATAAATGTGAAAAATGACTTTATCAAATCTAAATAGTAGGATATTAAAGACTTTATCAAATCTAAGACTTTATCAAATCTAAATAGTAGGATACCTGTTACAGGAAAGGCAAAAACAAAAACCAAATATTTTTCAAAGTTAGAAGAAAGAAAATACTAAGAAGTATAGATAAATTGGGTATTTAGAAATTATCTTTTGGTAGTAAATCTGAAGTTAGTAAAATCAGAGTAATTGGTTCCTCTGCACTGAGGCAGGTTTTCTCTGAAAATCCCAGAGAAAAAAATAAAATTTACCAGTGCCCCTGCAGTCACTCTATGATTTAATTTGTTTCAGCTAATAGAGATAAAAACATGTGTCTTACCCCCAAAAGGATGTTAGGTTTACACAGCCCCAAAACTGCCCCCTTGTAGACCTGCCCTATATTCAGGTCAGCCACCCCAAACATAGATTTCATCACCCACCAAAATAACCAAGCACAGAAATTCAGAAAGACAACTTAGCACAAAGCCACCTACACAAGTGTGAAGGCAATTCAGAGTGTACGTCATCCATAACTTGGGGGGAAAAAAATTGCAATGTTCAGAAATGTAAGAAAATGGACACATCAGTTGTTAATCAGCACAGAAATAGAATTTAGAGTATATGCTTTGTGTCTGTCCTGGGATTAAATTCGGATTGCCTATAAAAAGGCCACCTCTCCAATGACTGGATAGTCTATTCCTCCTGTTTTCCTGGATTACAGTTAGCAGGATCCAGCACAGAATTTAAGAGGGAAGGGGAAACACCTATCAGACATGTTTTTCTATAAAGTCTATGATTCCACGCTCAGACAGATTAGGAATTCAGTTCTGGGCATCACCCTGCCATTGTTGGGCTAAATAATCAATGAGTAGTACAAAATACGTTTCAGTGTGTGAATACCTAGAATCATAAAATAGAATTAGATGCTATTTTGAATCTCATTAATGCTAACTCCCTAAAGCAGCAACTTATTTTAAAAATGCACAGACCATGGCTTGGGATGATGAATTTAGTTGGTAATCAAAGAAATAAAGCTAAGAAAATCTGAGGTTGTCTTAATGACCAAGTGATATGGCCCGTCTAGAGGACTTCCTTATTTCTCAAGAAATTGCTCTACCAGGTGGAAGGGTGCAGAATACAACACAGGAGCTTGCATCCCGTGGTGCTCACCTCCTTTGCAAAGAAATTCTTAGTGCTGCTGAAATTCAGGGAAAGTCTGGATTCCTTATGTGGATGTGCACAAGTCCTGGGGAGAGACATACCTGAAGCAGAACTAGTGATGGGAACAAAGGTTCACTCCTCATTCTTTCTCATGTATCCTACATAGTGAGGCTAGGGACCACCCCAAATGCAAGTCAGTGTTTTTCTATGATAAATATTCCAAATTAACTGCAAATGAGATTATTCTCATGTAACTGGTGAATTCATAATTGCTAAGTAATGATTTAGCTAGACCTTGTCAAAGAAGGGTCAACATAATCAGAATCTTATAGGAGAAAGATGAAGTTGAATTTGGACATGGAAAGACAGATAATCAGGAATGGAGCACCAAGCTTTTGAAAAGGCAATTTTTCTATATCCTACCTCCCATGACTTTCTTATATGTGGAAGGGGTCTAAGAAGTAAAATTGCCTGGCCATTGCTGAGGGCACTTCTTCCTGCAGCCTAGTCTTTTTTCAGATGGTTCTTGTTTCTAAACCAAGGACCTAGGGTACAGAGAACAGAGAATGTAAGGAAACATTGATGGGGGCGGCAGGGCATGTAATGTTCTCATCCAGTGTCCTCCTTGAAAATGTTATTTTGTGAGTTTTCTGTTCCACTTTCTCCCCTTGCTTTATGAAGTTCCTGCCACAGATTAGTCATTTCATTTTTATTATCTCTTGGATCCATTTGAAGCAAAACCTAAATTTCTGTGTACCTTCCGCAGAGTTTAGTTGGTGAGTGTTTAAATGAGCTATGGACACCTCTAGCATCTCAGTAGCATGTTATTGTCTTTAGAAGAATATTTTTAACAAATTTCCTGGTCACATTTGTGAGACTGGATTCAAGACTTGAATATGTTACATTTCATACTGATATGAAATTAAGGGATATATTTATAGCCCATAATATATGTCCCCTTCATTTCTTTATTATCTACAAGAATCTTAGAATATTTCATTGATGTGTTGTTTCCATCTGCAGAAAAAGCTTCAGAAATATTAACAAAGTTACTTTTTAAGCAGATTGAAAATCAATGAAAATGCAATTGTTTTTCATTGAGTTTCTTAATAAAACTTTGCATACTCTTTAAATTACTCTGGAGTCTTCAAAATTCACTTCTGGCTATTGGATCACTTCTAGTACATTCACTCTCTATTTGAATTTAGAACAAGTATGATCTTTCACTTCAGGATGTTTTTGGTATTTCCACTGACCCCATTGGAAAGTTTCTTGTCAGTGTATGGGATATAGTGGTGACAGTATTGTTTTCACACTTTTCTACGTGAAAAGGATTAAAGGGCTATTTCCTCTGACCATGAAGGTTAAACTCATCAGGCATAATTCTTACCATGAATTAGCAATTTCTGTGACTTCTATGCTGTCTGTCATATCCTTTGTGAGTTCAGATATATATTGTAAAGTTGGAAAATGAACTGATAAATAGCTTCTCAGGACCTGTGTGCATTTTCTAAGCCACAATTATTCAATGCTGAAAAAAAAAAGAGAAAAATAATACCCTTCTGTAATGGGAATTCCTTTTAGAATCATTTAAAATTATAATTACCTCTGAACATTAATTCATTGTTGGTTTGGCTCAGGAGAACTTATCCCCCTATCCTCTCTGCAAGAAAAGTTACCAATTTTATTTTATGCCATGTTTTTCTAGTTATTTCTCCTTCCCTGGCAGGAGGATCATGTGACATTCCTGGGTTTGGTTTTTCTGTTTGTGACATGTGTATCATATGTGATGTGTTATCTGTCTGTACATCATCAAGGCATTTGTAGCAGTGTTTGGGGAAGCCACTGGCTTCATTAAAGGGTTGACAAAAAGAATCTTAAGTAGATGACTCTTCCAAGAAAGGCCCCATCTGTGCCCACCCACCCCATTCCTGCAATGTAACCCTGTTCCTGTGCGTCTTTCTGGTGGCCATGCTGCAGGGGCAACAGAGATAGCTCAGGGAGAACGTCTGGGAGTCGGCAGAGCAGCTCGGAGAATGAACTCAAGTGGTCAGACCACCAGAGGGCCTGGAGCAGCACAGACTCCGACAGCTCCAACCGCAATCTGAAGCCCACCATGACCAAGACGGCGAGTTTTGGGGGTATCACGGTGCTGACCAGGGGTGACAGCACGTCCAGTACCAGGAGTACCGGGAAGCTGTCCAAAACAGGTAGTTAGTACTGAATGGGTTTATGTCCTCTGGTATTTTGGGATTCTACCTAAACCTTCCTGACACCCTTCTGTCTTTGAATTAACTAATAACAATGACATTGATTACATTGCATTCTAGGCAATTAGAAGGTACAATTTTGTTAGGCTGCTGCCTCTTGCTGTGCATCTAAGTCAAGTTTTTGAGCTCTTTAATCTTTAGTTTATCTATGAGACTTAGGTTATCATAGAATATTACTTGAACCCACATCAGTAGACTTGAAATTTATCTCATTTACATTTACTTAAGTTTTTCCAGTGAACTGAATTGAAGTTTAAATTGATCACTTTTATAAAATGATTACCATGGAACTTACACATAGCATCTATTTTAACTAAAGTTAGATATTGTCTTTCAATTGAATTCTATGACTTATTCCTTCCAGCTACCTTGTAAGGTAATTAGGATATTCATAGACTGGGCTCTTGTATTAGCATGTTGTCAGTATGATCTTGAGCAGGTCACTTACCTGTTTCCTCATATGAGATATGGAAATAATAGCACCCATGTTGCAGCATTATTAAGACTAAAAGCATAAAGATATGCAAAGCCACCTGAATAATACCTGGCACATTGAACATACCCAGTAAGCACTCATTCTTATTCATTTTTTTATTATTGCCACTTAATGTTTTTATATTTTCATGCCTGTTTTGCATTTAAGTGAGTCATTGGAAGGTTTAGAGTTTCTGAGTGTATGCAGGTTTTTCTTTATGTAATTTTTTTCTTCCCAAATACATAATTTTAGATAGATAGATAGATAGATAGATGATAGAAATACATACAAATATATTGATATAAAGTGATATATATATATACATATACACACAAATATGTAGTATATATCACATATATATATATTTTTGTGTGTGTGTATGTGTGTGTGTGGTACTACGGATTGAACCCAGGGCCTCACAAATACTAAGCAATTACTCTACCACTGAGCTACATTCCTAGCTCTTTATTTTTTATTTTTATTATATTATTTTTATTTTGAGAAAGAGGTTCTTACTAAGTTGTCCAGGCTGGCCTCACACTTGTGATCCTCTTGCCTCAGTCTTCTGAGTGGCTAGAGGATAGCACCACTGACCTGGACAATAATGACACTTTAAGTTAGGTACACCGTTCAAGTAGCATTGACAGTCTTTAGAAGGTGAGTGCTGATGAGAGATCCAGGAGAACCATTCACTTGACCCAACTTTAAATTGATGGAAGCCTGACACTTGGTTTTTCCTCAGAAAAGTGGTCTCCCCAACTGTTACTAGGGGTGGGAGTTGAGAATGTGATTCAGTGATCTACCCTGGGTGTCAGGATATGCTGGGGGGAACATTCCTGGGCCTGGGGTTGCAGGTGAGTGGAAGCTTGGGTGGGGATGAACAGTGGATGGAGAACCCCATTTGGAGTTTAGACATAGGCTGCTCTGCACTGGGAATCCTTTCTCCAACATACTTTGCACTTGGGTTGGGGCCATTGAGACAGGGATTGTATAAAATCCCTTCATTATACTGATGGTTTAACATAATTACGTTGTTGACAAATTCCTCCTACAAAATTATCCTATGTTTTCCCACATAAGAAGAAAATTAATAGCATTTAGTAACAGTCACTACAAAATACTTATGTGGTGCTTCTTAGAAAGATTCAGGGGACTCATGCACTCTTCCTGTGAATTCTGTTCACCAATTGTTGAGTTCTTGATTTCCTACTCTAATTAATTGCTCTTGTATCCCACTCCCGCAGCTGCTGAAGTCAAGAAGATCCGCTGTGGTGCTCTTGAGCTCTCGTAAACTAAGAAAGGTTAAATAGTTTTTAAACCTTAAAATGCAGAAACCAAGTACCTTAAATAGTGCACTTAAAAATTCCAGCTCACCAAAAGAGCTCTTAAGATTTTTAAATTAATCATCATTTTCCACACACCAACCCCCAATCATGTCCCTAGCAAAGCTCTTTGGAAACATTTAAAACACTTCAAGAATGCTAAAATGCCACGTTCTTTGAAGGATGATTAGAGATTGTAAGTGCTCCAGATATATATATTTTTTTCCCTTTTAATTTAAGTGTCTCCATTTGAAAGCTTGTCAGGGTGTAGGCCTGGAAAGGGGAAAAAAAATTTTTTTAAAGGAGATCAAGATAGGATGTCAAAACAAACTTACAATTTCCCAAGATGGATTTATGAGGTAAAGCTGTCATTTTTGCTGTCATGGAGCTTCAGAAGAGCACAAGTTTTCCTTTTTTTTTTTTTTTTTGTGGACTTGGTATTTTTTTATTAGGGTAGAATTGCAAACTTTTTAAAAAAACCTTTCGAAGACTGAGTCTGGAGTGTGACATTTAAGTTTCTCTTTCCCTCTTCTAATTATACAGGTTTCAACTTTAAATAGGTAGTAATGAGACTTTTTCCATGTCAAAAGCATGTTTTCCTACATTTTAATGGAAGGATGTTACTAAGGAGTGAAAGTACAAGCACCTCTTGAGGCCCAGGCAGTCTACTACATGTCTGGCCTGCATCTCTGGAGGCCATGTTGCCATTACATCGTCCTTGTGAAGAGCACTTGAATGATACCAGTACTGCAACCTCAGTTTTTCTTGGTAATGGCAATATGGTTTGAGAAATAGGACTGAATTGATTTCTTCTTATATTGGTGAAACAATACTGTTTATTATCACCCACCATTTCACTCTGAAACAGGGGTTCTCAGCTCTAGCTGCACCCAAATCAACTGAAGGACTTGTTAAGTCACAGATTGTAGGTCCTGTCCCCAGAGATTCTGAGGCCAGAGATACTTGCTAGTAACGAGTGGGGCCCAGGAATGTGCATGTCTAATTTCTGGGGTAATGGCTGATGCTCTTGGTTAAGCAACCCCGCTTTGAAAATAGTTTTTCAGGACATACAAGATGTCTTTTGGCTTTAATAATTTTAGGTGTCATGGCCAGTTGTTTTCCAGATGCCAGAGTGGCACATTCTCGTTGTCACATTCCTTGTCTACATCCTGTTCTTGCAGCAGTGCAGATGCCTCATCTTTCCCCCACTTCCTCTTTCTGTTGTTCATCTTCGTTGCTATGCTAATGCATCCTAATATTAGGCTAATACATACTACACTGATACACTTCCTTTTTGCTATGATTTTGGAAACCCTGGGATCTTCTACTGAACCCTGCCCACACCCTCCCTGTCCCCATCTGGAAATATTTTCTTGAATTATTAATTCAGGAAAATTAAAAAAAAAACCTTTGTGGTTTGGGGTCCTTGTGAAAGAAAAGTAGTACTGCATGAACTAAATAAGCAATGAAAACTTTCTCATAGCTATTGCAATAAGGGTCCAGGCTGTCCCAGAAACGGCTCCACTGAAATCAAAGTGGGAGATGGGATGAGCATAGAAAAGTTGGGCAGGAGAGATTTATGTCTTAAAAGCACAAGAAATATTCTTAAGAAACGTGAGGTGAGGAGCCTCTGGTTGGAAGGAACCTGCCTCAGGTTTGGTCAAGTCAGGGGAACTTCAAGCCTCCATCTTTGTCTCTTTTCCCCATTCAGCCAGGGGCTTGTATTTTACAGAAAAGTATCCTGAAGCCTAAGGAAGAATCATTTCCTGAAGAGAACAAAGCTAGGAAGCAGTAGATGAGAAACTAAAACCCAGCACCTTTCTTCCCTGGGGAGCATCCCCTTTCCTCCAAGGGAATCGGCTCATGCTGCTCCTTCCAGCCCAGTCCTCCTACTGGTTTGGGGATTTTTCTTTCCCTTGTGATCCCTCTTCTCCTCTTTACCCATTTCCCCTTTTTCTTCTGTTCCTCTCTTGAGAGTTCACCTGGGTACCCTGGCTACTCTGATGTATTCTCCCTTCCCCTCCCCTAAACTGCCCCTAACATCAAATTCTTGTGTCTGATAATGCTTGGCACCTGCTTGGCCAGGGCCCTGGCTCCCACATCAATAATGACATAATGGTGAACAAATGACCTAGAGTCTTAGAACTTGGTCCATGTAGTCAGGTTGCCAAGGTTTGAACTCAGACTCCACCACTAAGTGAGCCTTGGAAAATGGATTTAACCTGCCTGGGGACGAGCTCTCATTTTCAAAGTGAGGCTGCTGTCAAAATTAAACTAGACAAGTCATAAGGAATGAGTGACTAGCACCCTGCTTCTTGCATAGACATACCATTTAATAACTGACCAAGGCCATCATTAAGCCCCTGAACAGAAGAAAACAGGAACAGTTTTGACTTTTGGCACCCCAAATCCTAAAGTTTAAAACATTAATTTCAGTTGATTTTAACCCTTTAAATACTTCTAATTTTATTATTTTATTATTATTGTTAGCCCATCCGGCATTAAAGCTGGACTGGCTATGAACAGACAACTGCTCTGCCTGATCCAGGTGATAACATGCTCACAAGGCAGACACAGATGGTTACAAGCCAACCCGAAAGGCCAGTTACAAAGGAAGTTTGGTCTTATTTCTAGCTTTCAAGTGTTGAGAACTGAATTCAGCTTTAAATCTCTTCTTTCCTTTCACCTTCGACATTAAATTATTTGCATTGTCTCCTGCTCTTTCCTATTGATGCTGCTAACTTCCCCCCTAGTGACAGGAAAATATTGTCATTAATGGCTGATGATCATTTTTTAAAATTTATTTTATATTTTTGTTTTAATTAGTTGTACATGACAGTAGAATGCATTTATACATTTGGATAGAACATACATAAATGGAGTATAATCTCTCATTTTTTCTGATTATACATATTGTGGGACTATAGTGACACAGCCATATTAATGTTTATAGCAGCTCAATTCACAGTAGCTAACTATGGAACTTACCTAGATGCCCTTCAACAGATAAACGAATAAAGAAAATGTGTGTGTACACACACACACACACACACACACACACATACACGTACACACACACATATACACGTACACACACACGTATATGGTGGAATATTACTCAGCTTTAAAGAAGAATGAATTCTGGCATTTGCTGATTTTTTTTTTAAACCAAAATGAACTCACTCTTTGGATTTGGCTTTGGCTTTGGCTGTTCATTCTGTATGCAACCTCCCCTGACCCACACCCAACCAGCCTTAACCCACATCTCAACTCAGATTTGGAATGTGTTTCATGGGCCCAACTTCTCTTGCTAACTCCTCAGCCTGGAGATAAATGAAATCAATGTTAAATGACATTAGGCAGCTGGGTGCAGGATGTTGTTATATTATTTCATACCAAGTTTATAAGCAAACACTACGATCTGCATTGAGACTATGACCCCAGAGTCCTAATTTCAGTGGTGTGATCTTGAAACCATGCTTACCATTTTCGATATTATTTTAAATCCTAACTTTTTTCCCCATATGTTATTCAGAACCTCATGAGCATCCTAAACCGCTCAGAGGAAGCATTTTGAGTTAACCTAAAGCTTTATCATTATTAATAAGCAAGTCACGGGAAAAGCAGAGAAGATGCCCAGCTCAGGACACAGGTGATTTCCCATGCTATATATCTTTCACACTTTGGGAAGCAGTGCACAGTCATCGTTAAAGATTGGGCTGTTGAATCTGTCTTCCTAGATCAAATCCCAGCTCTGTGAGCTGACTTAGGTTATCAACTTCTCTGTGTTCACTTTCCCTACCTATGCAGGCAGTCATAGCATTTATTATTAAAGTATTTACCCAGGTGCTTACACATACTAAGGGTTCATAAATACTGTGTTCCTTCTTGAAAGTTATCTGACTTTCCAATTGCTCCTCTTCTCTGCAATTGCATGTCCTAGTCCTATCTCTTTTCACTTATTTGAAAAAGTCTTGAGTTAAGCTAGAAGGTATTTTCAGAATCTTGGAAAGAATGATAACTATTGCTTATATTTTTGATCCTTCTTTATGACACAGAGGAATGCATTTTTAATGACAAATCAATAGTTATGGGCTGATATAATAAATGTTTTTTTACGACATTTTGCAAACCATGATATCATCCAAATCACCTGTTAGCTTGAATTTACAATAATGGGAATTTTGCTTGGTGTACCTTCTCTCCAATGCTCTGGTTCCTACTTAGTACCCAGAGCAGCTATGTTTGTTGCTCCTGGAGCTGTTTGGCTCTTGCTATATTAAAAGGCAGGGAGTGCCCAGTAGACATGAGATGTGACAGATGTTTCTTTCTTTCTTTGCAGTGGAGGGAGACAAGACATGATTAGGGATAATTTCCACTTGGTGGATTCTACACATTGTCCCTGTTGTCTTCATATTTTAGAAATCCATAAACATCCCCAATATTTGTACTCTTCCATGTCCCCCAGAGGATACTCAATCTCAACTGAAGGATGTTTGATCATTATGAAGTCCAAGTTCTTCTAGTTCTAGTCATTGGCTATGTTAATAAGAGTTCTTCAAATATGTGGAATATAGTACAGAATATAAGCACTTAAATGTATCTTGTTAACAGCAATAATAATGCCCATCATCTGTTTGTTACATGGTTTATACCAAGCCCAATATTTGATTTCTCCCATCTTTTTAAAATTTAAATCCTTAAAGTCTATGTTGTTCCATCTTTACACGAAAGAAGATTAATTTTTAGTAGTTTAAAGTTTCCCCTGCTCAGCTGGTTAGAAAGAGTTAGCATCCTGATTTATCCATGTCTCCCTGATTTTCAATCCTGTACATATTCTCCTAAACCATTCTATTCCTTAAAAAAAGAGATGCCATTTGATTTTTAGATTTGTTCATTCCTTCGTGCTGTGCTCCCAAGAGTACTGATCTAGTTTTTCTACTCACATATGGGAGAAAAAGATCATTCCTTACTATCCCCCTTCAAAACTCAGCTGTGTGCGTGTTGGAGAAACAGTACCTTAGAATCGTGCATGTGATCAGCATGTGCTAAGATTCCTTCTTAAGCTGCATTCTCTTCAACCTCCATCCCATTCATGTTATTCTTACCCTTGCAACTCAGTAAGACGTCTGTATGATATCAGTTATCCAAGGATATAAGAACTCACAAGCACTGAGTTCAGAGCTTCAAGATACCATTTCCCAATTTATTACCCTAGTGGTTTGTGAGAAGGTGGAGAGAGAGTGCTCATCTTAATGCCTCTTTTCTTAGAAAACAGACACATGAAAAATATATAACAATGATTTCAATGAAATGTGGGCCCACAATTTAGTTAAGCTTTAGTTAATCTTGTCCTGCAGCAAACACCTCAATTACTTTAATGATGGGTTATAGAAAAATAAGCATTTAGACAAAGATCCATGTTCTTTCTCCTCTGTGTTGTGTACCAAATGACTTGTTGATTCATATCATTGTGCCAGGTTCCGAGTCTTCCAGCAGCGCAGGCTCTTCAGGATCGCTGTCCCGCACCCATCCACCTCTCCAGAGCACACCCCTGGTCTCGGGCATGGCAGCTGGATCTCCTGGCTGTGTGCCTTATCCAGAGAATGCAATGGGGGGCCAGGTCCCTCCCAGCAGCACCAGCTACATCCTCCTTCCACTTGAAGCTGCAACAGGCATCCCACCCGGAAGCATCCTTCTTAATCCACACACAGGTTAGTTATGACCTACTTTAACAGGGTTGCAAGATTATTAGTGGTTTGTTCTTATGTTTGATTTTATGAATTCGCTAGTAAGTTTTTTAAATACCTGAGTAGGAGATATGGATGCATGAATGCACTGTAGCACCTTTATTTAGGAAGGATAAGTCTACGGTTAATTTATATTTCCATATCTATAGCAATACAGGTACTTTGCAGAAGATCCAATTTGCTCTCTATCCATTTTTCCCTGACCATGGTATCTCTCATGTATTCCTGGGAAGAAATATCAGAGACCATAGTGCAATGAGTTGGCATATGCTAATTAAAACCCTGTATTTCTCAGACCTAATTACTGGTCAGGCGGTATTATGCCAAAATGGTTTTTGCAGCCAAAGATACTACAGGAACTTGAGGAATCCATTGAGAGTCACAGTGAATTCTTATATAGATAAGTTGTTCTCACCTTAGAACTTCTCCCAGCTCTTGTAAGGAATAAAATATAGCAATAATGAAGAGAAGATGAAAACAGAGCAAAGTTTTATGTATGTTAGGGATAATAGACCTGAACTGTTTTTGGAAAATTGTGTTTAGAAAACTGAGAAACATTTGCTTTGTGGAGGAAACTTCTTAATAAGAGGCAATTTTGCCCATGCCCATGAGGCAAAGTTGGCAGCATCTGAAGACCTTTTTATTATCGTGATGTAAGGAGGAAGGGGATGCTACTGGTTCTAGTAGGAAGAGGCCACAAATACTGCCTATCTTCCCCAAGGCACAGGACAGCCCTTCCCAGCAGAGGGTTATCTGCTTGAAAATGTCAGCAGTGCTAGTGGAGAATCCCTGGCTTACAAAGCTTGGCATTGATGAGTCACTTCCTGAGAGGTCTTTATTAGTGAGTGACTGGGGAAAAAAATGGAATTGTCTCGAAGTAGATCCGAGGTTGAGTTGAGATCATTCCAGAGTGTTTCTTCAGTTGTCTAAGTTTGAAAATGCAATGCTGGGTGAGTGTCTCATAAAAGTGATCTGACTCCATCTTCTTGCATATATAGTCCTACTAGTAATTGGGAAATTCAGAGAACACGAAAACTATAGTAAAAGAGTCACTTGAATAATTGCCACATTTCATAAAACATATGGCACATTCTCAAAGCATGGTGTTTGATTGAGACATTTTGAAAATGCCATAAGCTTGAGGGAAAAGAAGGAAATAATCATTTTATTGAAAACCATTTGAAAGCCCCAGATTAGATACTTCTAAGGAGGATTTTTGGATTGCTTTTATTTTATTTGGATTATTGTAAGCACCATAAAGGAAATTACAAGAGGAGCAGGATCATATTCATTACTCTGGGCACTGATCAAAGTCTGATCTGACTCTGTTGGCTTAAATTCTTTCACTTTTAATTGAGATAGAGGACTTGCAGAAAAGAGCACGCATTAAACATTTGTTTTGAGTGGTTTGTTTTAAGCAAAATTACAGAGTGTTTCCAAAAGCCTCAATAGAGTATTTTTAGGGTGTAATGCAGGAATATTATTTGTAATGATAGCGTGGTTGTGCATGGGTATGTGTATATTATCATCTATAATCTTGTTTATAGAAAAAGGAAATGGAGAGTTGCTGGTGCCAAGTCCCGATTCTTATTCATTGGATGGAGTCAGAGCTGTTATCAAAATATCTCTTTTGAAAGGATCTCAACTAAGGAAAAGGATATAATAACACTGTTGAACAGTTTCTCCACACACATTTGTCTGATCTGACAAATGCTAGCCATTAAAATATCCCTAGACCAGAAGGAAAACATATTACTGTGTTTTATAATGTAGTTGAGTGGTGAGATGCAAGGTGAATTATGATGTTTCTTTTTTCTAGAATGTATTTATTTTTGTGAATTGAAAAGAGGCACATGCATGTGTATATATGGATCTGACATATATATATCCATATGTCAATCTTGCACATGTAAGCATGTGTATCTACCTAATCTCTCATATGATCTCTCTCTTTTTTTTTTTTTTTTTTTTTGGTACTGGGAATTGAACCCAGGGGCACTCAACCACTGAGCTGAATCCTCAGCCCTATTTTGTATTTTATTTAGAGACAGGGTCTCACTGAGTTGCCTAGGGCCTTGCTAAGTTCCTGAGGCTGGCTTTGAACTCGCTATCCTCCTGCCCCAGCCTCCCAAGTGCTGGGATTACAGGCGTGCTCCACCTCGCCCAGCTGATCTCTCCTCTTGAAACTGTCAGTTGACCTCCTCTGGCCTGGACTCATTTTTCACTGTCTTTGATGTGGACTCCCAGAAACCACACCTCTCACCCTTTCCTACATAAGTTTCTGCCAAGCATGTGGCAGAAATTCTTTGGGTTAGGAACCAAGATCATATGACTATTGTGCTTCTCATGTGGATTGCCCTCAGGTTCATTTCCTTGTTAGCAGCCTATCTTCAAGATCCTTGTAAGGAAAGATCATGTTTAGTCATTTATTTATTTATTGCTTCCCTAAAATAAATAGCGAAGTCTGCTACCTGTTATAGTTCTGATGTGGATGGTGGAGCAGGTTTTCATCTCATGTCATGCTTTTGAGAGGAGTGGATGCTTTGCGTTTAATCCTTTTCTCTGACTCTACTTTGAACTCAAGGTGTCCCTGTATTCTCCGACCTGTGCCAGCACACTTGCGTTGCCTACTGGATCTGTTGCTGCTGCTTCTAACAGGAAAACCTCCTCTAGGCTGAACTGGCCCAGGCATCACCAGTCTTTTCTTTCTCCTTCAGTCTTCAGCAACTGCCATTCAAACTAATTGCTTGTATTCAGTTGTAAATTGTTTCTGGATTGGTAGAAATCATAGAATATAGAAAGGCTGTCATTGCCTGACTTGAAAACCAATAGTTATCTATCCCAAGTTTCCTAAGAAATGGGTTTTGTTCTTTCCTCAGGCATCCATCTTCCTTCTCTCAGGCCTTCCATTCTCTTTGCCTTTCTTTGGTGATCATAAAAATCCATCTTGTATACCTTCTTCTCTTTCCGGAAGTACTTGTAGTCCATCTGTTCAAGAGAGTCCTTAGTACTTTTTATGTGCGATTATTTAGAATCTTCTCTTTCTCTTGCTCCACAGGATATTAATCATATTTCAAGCAGAATATCTAGAATTTATTAAAAAGTACATCCAAATATGCTGGAGTTGTGTTTTAACCCTAATTATAGGTCATTTTTCACACTTTTTTTCACACTTCTTAAAAATTGAAAGCCATATATTATTTATCCTTTCCTTATGCTTTCTGTGTGTGTGTGTGTGTGTGTGTGCACGCGCGCGTGTGTGTACATGTATGTATAAGCACAGAGTGAAGTCTCACTTTGAAATTTGAAATTTGAAATAAGTTCAAATAAAATTGCAGACTTGTTTCTGTGGAGATATATTTTAAAAGTGAAGTATCTAAATTTTTATTTTGTCTTTGTAAATTACAAAACAAGAATGGGAAAACCAAGAACTAGAGTACTAAATAGGCTGATGCATTGTTTTTCTAAAAAAATTGAAGTACATTTTATCTCTTCCCAAATTACTGGCTTTGTCAGGAAATGAATTGCAAGTTTTGCATCTAGAACAAACTAATTTTTTTTTTTAAGAAAGGAAATAGATGTAAAACAATAAAAGGTAGCTAAAATTAAATGTCAATGGTGAGAAAACAAGTGCCTGGAATATTAAAAACTTAAAAAAAAATAACTCTAGATTTAGTCATTGTTCTGTGAATGTATTTCTGGTACATTTATTTTCCCATCATAGCACATTGCTGTGGTTATGAAACTATTATCAGAACTTCCTTAGTCCTGTCACTCATGTTTATAAATATGCAGCATTTAAAACTTCTGGTTATGAACACACAAATATATGTGCACTCAAAATCTTTGGCAATGATGGAGGACGCTAAGCTCCTGTTACAGTTCAATTACCAAATCAGTCTGTTGCTCTTTACCCACGAGCATTTTCTTTGGTGTTACTGCAACCTCATTATCTGCCTCCCCAACCTGTTCCATTTACTGTCTAAATTTTAATTTCCTGAGGTATAAAACATGTAGGTGGAGTACATGGTCTGCACCCATTGGAAGGCCTTGGTAAATTTTTGTTTATGAGAAACCTGAGTAAACGTCACCCAAAGGAGACATAAAACATGTCTAGTCTTCCAGTAGATTCCCTAATGCCTCCCCAGCAGTACTGCTGTTCTGATTTCTATTGCCAGATCTGTCTGGTCTGATCTTATATGTAATAAATGGAATTGTATAGTAGATAACTTTTATGACTAATTTCTTTCTTGTAGACTATTTGAATAATTAGCTCCCATTTTATACCATCTGTTCTTGTTTGAGTACCATATGCACTTCCTTTTTCTAGAATATTCTGATTCTTCTTGGTGAATTTTTAAATTTTATCCCTCTCTCCTGATCCCTTTTTGTTGCTGTTTTTCTCATATAACCATTGATCCATCGTTGTTATTCATCTATGTTATTAAAGAACAGACTGTTTTCTCTGCCATCACATGCTGCTAACCCTGGGTAAGAATGTTATTCAAGCCCTGTGCCTCAGAGCAATGTATGGACTGAGAGGAGGCTTTGCATATGTGCCTGAGGAGCCCTTGGCATCTGTCTGCAGCATTGGCCTCATGCTGAGATGTGGAGGCCATCCTTGGAAACAGCAGCCCCAGTCTGGGGGCCCTATTCCTTCCAGGCATTTCGCTAAGTTTCCTAGAGAACATTTCTGTGAGTTCCAATTGGTAGATAAACCTTCCTTTTTCCTTTCCAGTAGGGCTTCAGGAGCAATGGAAAGAGGAAGAAGAGGCTCACAAACAGCTCCACAATTCACCCATCCATTTCCCATGTTCTAATTTTTCTGCCAATATTGGGTAGGATTCTCCTTTGAAGCACATCCTGCACCTCTTCCAGCTTCTCGTGCATTAATAACTTCCAGTTGTGATTATTTCTTCCCCCACCCTGTGATTTCTTCTTGTGCCATGTACTCATTATGTATACTTAGATAATTCAATTAAGTTATTTTGGTGTAACGGAAAGGGAATGGACTTTGGAATCTTATTGACCAAATCATTTTCTAGTTCTCTTACTTACTGTTTTATTTTTAATTGCTACATAAGTTCTCTGGTCTTTCTGAGTCCTAATTTTCTTATCTCTAAAATGGAAATGATGATGTGTTTCTCAAAAACCCCAAAATAGAATAAAATGAAAATGAGTTTGCATATTTACGGGGTTGTTGGGAGAGCTGAAATGGTGCATGTAAGGTGCCTGTCATATTGGAAATCAATTGTTCTCTCCTTTACCTCCTCTTTCCCTCTGTCCCATTTACTGCTCTTTGCTCTCCTCCTTTTGTCCCGGTATTCCTGAGTTCTTCCTGGCGAGCCTTCATTTCCTTTTCTGAAAAGCAGAGATGTTACTTTTCTTCCTCACAGAACTATCATGAGGCTGAAATGATACTATTTTGCAAATGAAAAAAGTACTCCTCCAACATAAACTAATACTATGAGTAGCAGCAATAGCTATAGTGAAACGTGCATTATTTCATAAGGAAAAATAATACAGATACATAAGCTCCATTGCAAGATGATTCTCTGATGGGGTTATCATGCATCATCTTTAAAATATGAAACCTGTGAATCCCTGGTTATGTCTGCTTAAAGAAGTGAGCAAATGGATGTGTTATGTTCTGTTGGAACATGGTGGTTGTGGAAATGATGATGATTCTGAATTGGCAACAAGGCTTGGTGGAAGCAAAATAAACGTTGGGGCAAATAACTTGTGACTGTGGGTAGCTGCAGTTGTGTAAATGGGAAGCAGCCGTGCTCCTCAGTGTGTGTCATCTCACTGATGGCTGTGAGTACCCAGCAGCACAACACATGGCTTTGTGAAAATTGCTTCTCCGCAGGCCTCTCCACTGGATGCCACTGTCCACAGGTACACTGAGCTCTGGCAAAGCTCCCTGAAGATGGTGGATTTATTTTCTGCTTCTTAAATTGCTATGGGCTTATACTGTCATCTAACCTAAGCTAGTTTGGGTCACAAGCAGTAAAACCTTCACTGAGTGAAGGTTGTGGTGTTTGGATTCCCACCATCCTGCCCCTTTACTTCGGGCTAATTTTGCAGTATCTCTCATAGCGCTTCTTTCTGTCAGGGACAGAGTGAGAAGTTCAACTGGATCAAGCTCTGATCTCATTTCAGGTCAGCCCTTTGTGAATCCCGATGGGACTCCTGCAATATACAACCCTCCCACCAGCCAACAACCCCTGCGGAGCACAATAGTGGGACAGTCCCAGCAGCAGCCTCAGCAGCAGCCTTCTCCGCAGCCACCACAGCCACAGATGGCAGGTCCACTGGTCACTCAGGTGAGGGGCTGGCTGGAAGCCCGGGAGGGGAAGGATTCCCAGATGAAGGCAGCATGGTCTTCACAGTAACAGTGCCCCAGGGAGGAGGTGTATTTTCCAAGGGGCGCCACTCATAAGTAAAACCTGTCAGCCTAGCATTCGTGGTTGCAGGTTGACAGAATTTCATCTGATGTTGAAGTTTAGATAGAAATGTGTGCCCCATCCAATGGATGGACCTGCAGAGTAAGAACAGTAATAGGGAAAAGGAATGTGTTTTTTTCTTAGGTCTCGATGCTGTTTTTATGTATTGAGGAGTCTCTGTCTTATAGACTGAACTCATAAAACCATCCAGACTTTGTATCATCTTGCTTGTCCATTCCCATCACAGATCCAATGCTCATGTCTGCAAAGAGTCAGTAATGAACTTGTGATCAATGGGAGGAAAGAAAATCAGTCCATTCCGAATGAACTGCTGTTCATCCACATGCCTCTTAGAAAGAATCAAAACTGCCTCCTTTCCTAGGGAGGCTTGTGGACTTACCCACAGGAACCTGAAGCGTTCTAGATAGGCGACTTTTTTTCTTATTTCTTAGTCCTTGGGTAATACTTTTAGAATTAGAGAATCCAACACCAGCAGCATCAAATGTAGATCAATCACTAACTTCTCCGAGGAGTGTGCCTTCTGTGCAAACTAGCCTCCCTCAAGGCTGCCTCAGTCTGGTCTGCATGGCCTTGACTTTTACTTGGTGGCTGCTTCTCCTCCCTGGGCTGCACTGATCCTGCAGGACCTGTTAGGGACAGCGTTGTGCCTCCTGTGGGATTCAACCTCTGTGCTTTCCTGTTTCCTGATCAGCTTTTTCTTCCCCCTAGTCTGTCCAGGGGCTGCAGGCACCCTCCCAGTCAGTGCAATATCCGGCAGTCTCTTTTCCTCCCCAGCATCTCCTGCCCGTGTCTCCAACGCAGCACTTCCCCATGGTACTGTATTATATGTATGTGTCTTTTCCCCTGGGAGAGCACACTCACATGGTCTGCTGTTTTCCTATGCAGCTCCAGCTGATCCTGGGTGGGTGTCCTGGGCTGACGGTGAGGTGGGGTTTGTGTGTGAATGTCTCATCCCTGAACAATGCAGCCCATCTCTGTGAGACATCTCTTGTTTCCTTTCTGTTACCTGTCTGTCTTATGTTAAGTGCTTCTATAATCTGGTACCTTTTTAAAAAAAAAAAAAAAAAAAAAAAGAGCTTACTAGCTAAGAAGGAATTGAAGGTTCTCAGAAGGAACAAAGAGAAACATGAACTTGGTGTGAGGGTTTGGGGAATATCTCAAGGTCAGAGTCAAGATGGTAGCCATCATCATGCTATGCTTTTAATGCAGATATTCCCCTTGGATGCCAGTCCCCCAGTTTCTTTTCATTTTCCTCTCACTTTAGTAGATTCACTGGGGCAGTAACTTAAAGAGCGAACATTGTCACTAAATTTCAGGCCCAGGCAGTGAATGAATGCTCCCTGATACAGGCGTGTAATACCACCCAGCCTGTTGGTGAATGCCATCCTATCTCCACCTTTGCAGCAGCTGTGGGTGGTGATGAATATAGGAGTGTCTGCGTCTCTCCAGGAGGCAGATCCATGATTGCTGCTGGGGAGACCAGCTGACCCTTCAAGACCTAGCACCAAGCATCACTACCTTGCCTGCAGCACCATCAGAGGATCCTGAGTCCTCTGCTCTGAGTCCTGCTCATTAAAAAAGAGCATTTTTCTTGCATTGAAGAGGGACATTTGGGTCAAATTGTTTACCACCTCCAGTTCTTAGGCTAATTAAAGTCTGATTTCTCATGTGATGCTCTCTTTTTATGTTCAACTGAAGAGTTCCTTTATTTTATTTGTTTCAATTCATACTTCCTCTCTTTCCCCGATCATGTGTGTCCTGCGTGTGCCTCAGTGTGACTTTCTCGTTACCAAGCTGATCGTCCTAATCTCCTCTTTTTCTTCCCCTCTTTGGATGGCAGAGAGATGATGTGGCAACACAGTTCAGCCAGATGAACCTGAGCCGGCAGTCCTCAGGAGAGACTCCTGAGCCGCCATCGGGTCCTGTCTACCCGTCCTCCCTCCTGCCACAGCCAAGCCAGCAGCCCAGCTACGTCATCGCCTCTACAGGCCAGCAGCTTTCTACAGGGGGCTTCTCTGGCTCTGGCCCTCCCATCTCGCAGCAAGTTCTTCAGCCCCCTCCCTCCCCACAGGGATTTGTGCAACAGCCTCCAGCTGCACAGGTTGGTGTGTTCTTCTCCCACCTGCACTTGGACCCGTCTTTCCATGTAGAATGTCACCAGATCAAGTCATCTTCCCCTTCTGGTTCATGGAGGTCTTCCCCGCAACCCCAGGACCTATTTTGTCCTTCTCTGTATTGGCTGTGCACAGTCATGGGCTTCAGAAAGTGAGTTCAATGAAACTGACCCAAATGCCCATGGCAGGACAAGGGAAGGTCCTACTTTTCAGGCTGCGGGCACAGAGGCCACAAAAAGCTTCAGCTCCCATGTGATGCCTTGTTCTTGGGGTTGCCCAGGAAAGGAAGGACCTGCCCCCCAGGGGACCCTGAACCCCCTCTTCCTGCTGCTCAGGAAATGTGGTTTTTCCCTCTTATCAATTCACAAGCATTTTCCAGAGCTAATCTGATGCTCCAGGCAGGAGCTCCTCTATGAATACAAAGGAGGAAGTTAAACCAATATCCACTGTCCTTTCCTCTCCCTGAGGGGACGCAGAGCTCACGCCTGCTCTCACAGGTAGCCATTAATCATATTTAATTGACTTGAGCATGTAAGACACCACAGATCACTGATTTCTACTGTCTTCCCAAAGACTGATTATGTGTTACTGTTCACCACCAAACATCTCCGGTGCTCTCCTGGGTATCCCTTGCAGAATATTGGAAGTGATTACTGTCAAGATGTAAAATGCACAGAGGCATTTTCTGGTCCATTTTCAAGGCACACACATCCCAAGCAAATTCCATCCTGATTATGAAGTATCGCGTTGGACGAGCTGTTTAAAGTGCAGTGTCACCTTTGTATCACTTGTTTCACTGCCTTAACATCTTGAATAAATTATTTTCTCTTCCAGCCACACAAAACCGTCTACCATGAAATGATTTTCACTCAGTTGTTCGTTTTATTTTGAGTGATTAATTAATAGTTCATCTTGAGTCTTCGTCTCAATAATATTTCTTCCCTAGTGGGATTTAAGGGGATGTATAAAATAATTTTAAGTTACAGGAGAAAGGACTTCATTAATATATTAATTATTTTACTAATAAATTAAATACTTCAGCTTTAATTATTGGAAAAATTGCTTAGCTCTTGTAGACTAAATAGCATCGAAGTGTCCTCACCCATTTCTGTTGTCAGAGGAAATTGGCAGAGAGCTTAATTGAAGACTTAAAAAAATAGAAAGTCGTTCTGCAATGAAGGAATTTCAAAATTAGTGAATGGCAAAAGCAAAGGCAATTCAAAACCTCTGGTGTGTCTGCAAACAGAAATGCTTTCATTCTCTCTTCAGTAGATTGAAAAAACAGAAAAGAAGGGAGACAAAAGAGAGATTCACAGTTCATAATCAGTTTGGATAATTATGAACATTTTTCCTGAAGAACCACAGATACAGATATAGGTTATAACATTTAGTATCTTTCAACATAGTGAACATTTTGAACTCCAGTTACCCAATTATAGAACAAGGAAAACAACTCAGTTGGGACTCAGCCCATGGGTGTTTATGGAAATATATTAAATTTGTGCAGATAATAATCTTGACAATTTTCTGACTTGTGTGTGTTTTCTAATGCCGACTAGAGAGAATAAGTAGGAAACACATAGACAAGGGAAAGAGGAATTTGAAGAAGAAATGGGAGAGGTACTTATCTTTTACAGTTCTTTCCCTAATTTATTTCTTTCCTATTCTCATCCATCTTTGGATTCTTCATATTTTAATGTGGTTGGCTGAAATTTCTTCCCTTTTGGACTATCTTCACTCAAGTCTCCCTCCCCCCTTTCTTCTTTGGAACCTTTCATATTAATCCTTCAGAAGGTTCCTCTTACCCCATCTCCCTTTCCTTTCTTTCTGAGAATGGCGGAGGGTGGGTCAAGTACCCTTTTCTTCACGTGGCTGGAGGTCCTCATTCCTCAGGGTGGTGCTCTGCTGGACTGTGGAGAGGTTCTGGACAGAGGTTACCAAACGCCCAGTGCAGCATTTTTAAAGATAACCTTTTTTAAAGGTTTACATGAAATTTGACATTTCTCCAAATCTTTAGTTCTCATTAGGAACTTGTCAAGTGTTTGAACTCCTTTTAGCCTTGAAGATATTTTTATATTTCGTATTGAGCATAATAGGGGAAGCCAAGGAATGGATATCACATTCATGAGCTTACATTTCAGCAAGAGTCTTGTCTTAAGAAATGAAATGCAATTCTTCTTAAACAATATGCAAATCTAATGCTGACAAATGAATTACGTAGTTTTTCTTAATATTGGGGGAATGTGATGCAAAATTGTAGTGATCTTTCATTGCACCACAAATCACCAAAGCAAACTGAAATCTATGACCACACCAGAATTATTTAGGTTTTTATTGTTGTAAACTGCCTTACTGAAAGTGTTAAGTTACGATTAACAGGGTATGCAATAAATAAATTAGTTGCCAGACACAGACCCATGATTGTCTTAGATTCCTTCAGCCCATTACCCTTGAACGTCCATATTATTAGGCAGTCAGAATTATAACTCATAATGATTTCACGGAATTGTAGAACCAGAGTCACAAAAATTCTGTTATCTTTTGTTCCTACTTTATCCTGAGGGAAGAAAATATGTTGCATGTTTCAATAGCAAGATTGAAATAGAAGAGTATTTCCTGTTTGACATGAGCAAATCAGAAAATAAAATAGCCATAAAAATCACAGTTCCCAAATAATTGGTTCATAATTTTATTCTATGCATATAACACTTGTAAGCTGTCTACAGGGTTGGTTCCATTTTCAGTTTAGAGAAGATGATAAGAGAAGAGTCTGAAGCCTGAAGAGGGAAAATAATTAACTAAGATCAGTAAGAAAGCAGCCTTAACATAAGCGACCTGAGGCAGACAAAGAAGTCCTTCTGGATCAGAAGATACTTTATTTCAATGGAAGTAATTAGAAGCTTTTCATTCACACTCAGTCATTAGGAAGTTACAGAAGGTGACATAAATGATATTTTAACATATTTCCCCTTTTATATGGAACATAAATTTTCCAGATTTTAGCTATATGCAAACCATTCTGCAAAGTGCTTTGGTAGACTTTTGAAAAAAAGCCATTGTATGGCTCATGACTAGGTCAGCAATTGAGCCAGACACCAGATGTCTCAGCTCCATATAGTATTGGCGGAGGTGACTTGATTAGGACTCCCGCACACACTGGGAACTACAGGGTTTCTTGTCACTTGGGGTGCCTCTGATCTCTACATGGCCTCTTTCTATAGCAGGCAGCCTGGACTTCCTTGCCTGGTGGCTGGGTCCCTGTCCTGCAAGAGTAAAGCTGCAAGTCATCCTGAGGTTAAGGCTTAAAAGTCTCAGATGTTACTTCTGCTTCATTGCACTGGTCAAAGTGGATCCCAGGACCAGCTCAGGTTCAAAAGGCTTGGAGAATGGGTTCTGCCTCATCACAGGAGAACCTACACGCAACACATGCCCACACACACTGGCCAGGGAGAAGTTATGGTGGCCCCTCTTTACAATATCCTTCAATCAACTGACATCATAGATGACAGTGTGTTTTATGTGAGGAAAGGTTCACGCTCAGTTCTCATTCTCTGCTTTTTCCTCTCTGTCTTCCAGATGCCTGTCTATTATTACCCATCTGGTCAGTACCCTACCTCAGCCACACAGCAGTACCGGCCCATGGCCTCGGTTCAGTACAGTGCTCAGAGGGGTCAGCAGATACCACAGGCTGCACAGCAAGCAGGTACTTGGAGTCTCTTTTGCATTCCAGCATAGTTGTTTTCTTGGTGAATTCCATAGGTGTACCCACTGGTGGAGTGCCCAACCTCGGCAATTCCAGCCAGCATGTTCCCCTCCCCAGAGAAGCCATCAAAGCATTTGATTAACTCTGTGTGCAAAAGAAGCAGGCACAAGAAGGAGGTGAAGCTCACCTCGGTGCAGCCTCCCAGGCATGCATGCTGAACACAATCTCCACAAATTATTTTTGGACCCTTCTCAGTTTTATTTAAAGCAGAGAGCCAACCGCATCCCTATCTTCCTAGTTCATATATATATATATTTTTTTTCTCATTAACTGAAAGAGAGTGCTATCCTTGTCCCTAAGGCTAAGGGAACCAAAATAGGTTGTTTTGATACCGTCCTAAAAAGCACTGTCTCTAGAAGAAAGCTACCGACAAAGCAGCGTTGTGTCTCGGTGGAACTCTGACTCCGTGGTTCACTTTCACGAGGGCCTCGTGCCTCCTGCCCAGGGCCCGGCAGCCACTGTGCAGTGGGAAGGGGGGCCGATACACTGTACGAGAGTGAGTAGCAGGTCTCACAGTGAACCGGTCTCTTTCCCTACTGTGTCACACTCCTAACGGGATGCCGTTACCCAGAGAGCAGCGGAAACCCAGCAGGGCTGAGTGACTTGTACTAGACAGAGCTCTGTGTCCTTCCTGCTGGCCAAACTGCGGGAAAAACTGCTAATTGTCATGCTGAAGACCACCTGACTGGGAGAAGCTGCCTTCAGTAAGTAGGTCACCCTAAAGATCACATGCTCTCTGCTGCTGCTCATGGATGCTTGCTCTGTGATCACATTGCTACACCGAATATATGTATATGCACATGTAATGTGTCCTTTTGTATGTATACAATATATACGTGATCTGTACCATTTTCTTTTTTTTACAAACTATGGGGGGGAAAAAACCACAGTCTTTGCCAAGGTTCAGTACCAATCATAGACACCCTAAGAATACTAATGCTGACATTGCTAGCATTTGGTCAGAGTGAAGAAAGAATTAAATTCCTCTATACTGTAGATGGTCGTATGTTCTTTAATTCATCTTATGACCTATTTAAAGTCTGCAGGAGAATTGCAGAAACTTATGGCAGCCAGCCAGATTTTGTCTTCTTTCAATATAGTATTAGTTCAGGGAAGAATATGTTTGACCTCAGAATGGACTTTATATTTTTACAGTTGTAAGAACAAAAATGGTTTCATACTATTAGTTTTTTTAAGGAAAGCACTTGACAGTGTTTTTTCATTGTTGGACAATGTCATTTTCTCTATCATTTTGGTGTTAACTGAACTCTCAGTTTAACTGTAGGCTAGAGTGATGTATTACTTGCATTTGGAACTTTCTTTTTTTCTGCTGATGTTTATTAAAAAGTTAATTTATAATCTCCTAGGTCACAATGCAGAATCGACAGAGAAGTTTTCCTTTTGATTACCAGTGTATTTAGGAGAGGAAAGAGGCAAATATCTCATTGTAATGATCTCGTTTTTATTTAGCATAGTGCCGTGGTGTGACAGTTGTCTAAAGAAGTATTTCAGACTTGTAGATCATCATCATAGAAAGGCTACAAACATGGTGGAATCCACTCAACCTATAAACTCTGGATCTGTGTGAGAGGCTGTGAAGGTTGGATGCATGTTAGCAGGGCAACAGAGTTAGATTTAGAGCAAATCTAGAGCTTCCCCCAGAATCCTATATTGCTATTTCTCCTTTCCACTAACTTCACTGATGTCTGACAATGGTAGAGAAACCATGCGTAATATTTTCTCTTTTGTAGAACGCCATGGGACAATTTAGGGATTCAGCAATTCTCCCTTGGGTTTCCGAAAGACCTAACTGGTCCCAACTATATTCTGTGACCACTGGGTGACTTTGACTTGCCCCATGCTCACACATCACCATGAAAATGCCACCCCCAAGGAATGACATTGACACTGTAATGAGAAGAAAGCAATCTGCAGCAACATGATGCTCAAAATAGAAGCAAGGGCAGTGCTTCAGGTGTCAAGGATGTGAGAAGCAGTCCATGTGGTCTGTGGAGGGTGGGGAGGAGAGAAAAGGGGAATGATACCTGAAAGGTATCTTCCACAGAAGTGACAATATCAGTACACATGAAGAGACAGAGACCTTTGGGCTCCTGGCTGTTGTGATCATGACACATGTTACCTGGTCTAAAGTCCCAACAGAGTTTCCATTGTAGGACTGAACTGATCACTTTTGGGGAAGGCAGGTGGTATTCCCAACCTTGCAGAGAATTACCTCTGCTAATAAAATCCAAGTAACACAGCTCCCACGATGGCTATGTGATAATGCTTAGATGCTCTGGGTCCTACCGGTTTGGAAGCTCTTTGCTCTGTCTTAGTGAAGCCATCAGAGACGAGTTATTTGTGCGAGTGACTCAATACATGGACTATCTTAGGGAGGAAAGAGTCTTTACAGATAATGGTAAAAGTTGTGTTTCCTGGAGGAGCTTGTAGACAGGCCTCCTCTGTCTTTCAATCAAAGTCTGGACTAGTGGAGGTGTGGCTCTGTCTTACAGAGATAGTCTGATTGCTCCTTCTGTCTCCTGCAGTCTTCCATCCTGGGATCTGACCCTCTCCCATCCTCATCTGGTACTGACACCAGATGGTGTCATAGCATTCTTAGCTATCACATGATGGGACAAAATTATGTCCAGTAAAATCAAATGAGATTTTAATCCCAGTGTGCTTCCCGGAAGTCTTTGCTGTCTTTGTTTAATTGAGATGAAAGTCTTTCTTCATTTTTCCACATTCTACAGAATCAAAACCTCTGTCAGTTACTACTTCTTTCCTAGGACTTAAAACTATAGACAGTGAAATTTTATGAAGGAAATTGGATACCCTGCAATTGATTAAAGAGGATGCTTAAGGTACAATGAAGTCCAGTAGGGGGACATAATTCTTCCTCTTGGTGATTTTGTTCTCTTAACCTTATCATTAGGTAGTAAAAGTCCTATACAAGAGGCAATGATTATAAATAGAGGCCACTGATGTTAAGAAATTGTGGAGAAATCAAATGATAGATTTGCAGTGATATATGGGAGTTGCAGCTACATATGTAAGGAAATTTAAAAACCTTTAATATAGAAATTTCTCTAATGGGAGACATTGTCTGCTGCCAATCTGACATTATCAGCCCCCCCCCCCCCAACAGGGGAGACAATTTCTTTATTAGACACTTATTAACAACTCAGGTCTACAAAGAAAAACAGTTTCGAGGTTAGAGTTAAATTGCCTGTTGTTTTTAAATCAATCTGGCTTTCAAAGACTTGGAAGGGAGAGTGTCTTATCTGAGAATAGATTCTGTCAATGGTCGAATATGAAATTTTATGATAATTTCTAGAGCTTTTAAATTATAAATCAATTTCTTTATGGTTATAGGACTATTAAGATTATTTCATCTTTTTTGAGTTTCAATAGTTTGTGATTATCAAGGAATTGGTCCTTTTCTTCTTAGTTCTGGGATTTAGGTGAATAAATTTGATGGTTGTATTCTTTTATTATCTCTTTAGTAGCTTCAGAATTTGTTGTAATATCTTGTTTCATTCCTGATACTGGTGATTTTTAACTTGTCTTTTTTGCTGTTGTTGATCTTGCTGGATTTATCATTGGTTGATCTTTTTGAAGAACTAGCCCTGTAATTGATTTACTGTTATTTTATTGTTTCAATTTCACTGACTTTGGCTCTTATCCTTATTTATTATTTTTTCACTTGGTTCACTTTAGCTTCCTTTGACTATTCTTTTTGCATTTTGTTCAAGTAGGAAACTAAATGATTGATTCTTGATTTTTTATCTTTTCTAATGTAAACTTTCAGTCCAGTCCACATATTTCTGACATGTTGTATTTTCATTTTCATGCATTTGTATATACATTTAAATTTTCTTTGATTCCTCCTTTTTGCCCAAGTGTTTGGAGATTTTCCTGTTGTCTTTCGGCTTTCGATTGTAGATTGATTCCATTATGGTCAGATAGCACATTCTGTATGATTTCAATTTTTCAAAAGTTGTTGAGATTGATTTATGGCCCAGAATCTAGTCAATCTTGGTGAGTATTCTATGAACACTTGAAAAAGTGGATACTCTGCTGTTTTGGGTAGAATGTTCTATATAGATCAATTAGATCCTTTTGGCTCATTCTGTTGCTCATATCCTCCCTATTTTTGTTGCTTTTGCATTGACTAGGTCTATTGGTTACTGAAAGGTGGATATTTACAACCCCAAATGTAAAACCTACAGTCCTAAAATAAATCTCTGGGCAAAGATTTCCCTCAGTATCTCTGAAGTCCAGGATGGAGGAGAGAACTTCAAGGTTATTTGGAGCATTGATCATCTGGTTCACAAGAAATGTTCATGCCCTGGGCTGGGAATATAGCACAGGTGATAGAGTGCTTGCCTGTCAAGCACAAGGCCCTGGGTTCATTCCCCAGCACCACAAAAAAAAAAAAAAAAAGAAAAGAAAAGAAATGTACATGTCCTAAAAGAAGTTAGACAGATCCCCTGAGACAGTCTGAAAGGTAGAGACCCTCTGAACAGTAGGGTAAGGCCAGCAGTTCCTATATGCTGCCTGCAGCTCTCAGTACCACCCTCTCAGCTCTGCTGCTTGGTGTCAGCAATATTACTCTAAGTTTAGGTAGAAGAATGATAAAGACCATGGTTTGCAACAGATACTTCACAGTTCTGCCATCCTGGAAGACCAGGAGCGTCCATATTTTTGAACAACATGAAAGGGGATCAGTACAAAGATACAAAGATACCATGATGTCTGCACAGCGGAGCAGAAAACTGGGGGAGGGGGCGGGGGGAGAACTTGAGGGAACCTTAGACTAGGTTAGAGTGCAATGGCAGCCAGCCATTTGGTGTGACTTCTGAAGACTGTGGAGATGTTTCTCACCTTTGATTTAGAGAATCCCTTTCCTAACCCATCCTCCCCCACTCTCAAGTATCTGCTGAATGATTCATTTGGGGCAAAAAATAGTTCATAGAGCATTTCCCATGAAAATGTTTTATCCTTCAAATTGTAGCTCAAAAGGAAACCATGAAAAGGAATCTTAAAAATGCTTCATACTGTAAAACCCCAACCAGCTTTTGTCAGGTTTCCTTAAGCCCATTGAATGCATTTCTTCCCCATTCCTCTCAAGTCCTGTACAGAGTAAATGATGTTCCAAATGCAGGAAAATACAGAGTTGGAGAAGAAGACAGTGGTGAAAGTCTTCTTTTCTCATGTTTTTCTCTTACATTTAAGAGAAATCTTGCTTTGACTTTTCTTTCAGTGTACTCAGCAGCCTTTGTGAGGCATCACTAGTATGAAAAAAAATGTGGAGTGTGAATATTTAATTTTACTAAATGAGGAAACTGAGGCTAGTGAGCCAGCCTCCCACCTAACATGAAGTCTCTCTTATTAGAGCCAGAAAGGAGGCTACTTCTAAATACCTATTCTGGAAACTCAGCTGGCTTACTCAGACAGTTGATAAAAGTCCAGTTTATGACATTCTGCTCCTGAATATGTAAGTTGAGAACATTGTAACAAATGCAAGTTGGAAGAAAACTAGATGAAAAGAGTAGAAAAAATACCTCAATAACTTGAAAATAGGTCATCACCTCTCCTCCTTCATAAGAGAGGAGCTGAAGATTGCCCAACTCTCAGACTGTTGTCTTTCCTTTGATAGAGAACTTGATGTGAATAAGCTTTGCCATAGGCCTTCTCCTTGGGCGGTGAATCAGTGAAAAATGGATGAATATAAAGAAGTTTGCAATGAGCTAAGGTCTCCTCCCCTCTACATATATATATTCTTGAAGAATGAGGAGAGTAGAGGATGTCAGGTCAGATAATGTAGATTTGTTTATTTTGTTAGATGGTAATACCATTATAGGATGATGCAATCCAGGAATCTGCAAGTGGCACTCTGACCTTTAGGATAGACATTCCATTGGTTCACACCTCCATTTTTGATGAAACCATTTGGGTGTAGAGATGTTTTCATTAATGACTGTTGAGTTGGAGGGGCTCAGCCTATCAGAAATACAAACTTTAAAATAGGCCACTAGATTTTTGTTCCATAGAACAAATGTGCTTTCCATTTCTTTAGGTATAGCAATTGGGCTCCATCCAGTCCTTTTCACATGCTCATTAATCGCAGGTCTCTGAAGATTTCTCACAAGAGCTTGTCACCCCTCACCTGAATGGTGCTGGAGATTTCTGTGGTCAGTGCATCTTGACCTTTAACATACATATCAGCTCTTCAGATTGTTAAAATGAATATTAATATAGTAGCTGATATGGTAGTTCTGGGTGAATCCTAAGATTCTGCATGTCCTGCAAACTCCCATGTGATGCTCATGTGTCCTAGAGTCTTGATGCCATGCAATAGACAGAACCTTTCTCACCGTGGTCATATCATATAAGCCATTGTAAAGGGAAGAGATATACCCAGACGCATTCTTGATTTTGTTTTGTTTTACTGATTTTGCTTTTATTTGTACTTTAGACATAATTCTAATAATATTTCATAGTCAGCATATCTGATTGTGTAAATAGTAAGTATTGAGAGTGACATGTTAATGCTTGCAAATCTGAATTTTGAGAGAGAAGATAAACATAGCATGATTCTATTGAAAAAATGAATAATTTTCACTTAGGCATATGCAGGAAGACTGTGGGGAGACAGAGAGAGAGAGAGGGAGAGAAAGAGTGCATTCTCTTTAGCCATATCTCTCAGTGGTTTATCTTTCCCCCATGGAAAATACAGTGCCTCGCTCTCGAGAGATTGTATGAATATTTAAAAGGCTAAAAGAAAATCTCTCAGCCACACAATTCAAATATAAATAAGAGCAAATTGCAGGTAAATGTTATGTAATCAAATAGAATGACAGCCTAACAAGTCAATTCACGTCTACAGTGAATATGCACATGTTTTAAAGTTCAAATATCCAAAGAATATATCCTGTATCCCTTGAGCCACTTTCAGGGGTATAGTGTGCTAGGATTTTGATATAGTTGATGATCTGGGGATTTCTGCAATTTTTAAAGTACTAACGCTCCCATAGAAACTCATTTCAAGGGTTAGGATGGTAGGAATAACCTGGTCCTGGAAACTAATCCCCATCGTTCTGCCTTCAATCATTTTCATTTACTGTTGATTATTTTTATTTGTTTTCGGTTCTGGGGATCAAACCCTGGGTCTTTCATGAGTTAGGCAAGTGCTCTACCACTGAGCAACCACCGAAACTCCCCACCCCAGTTTTCTCTTGAATATGAAACAATGGAATGAACTTGATGGCACTTTGAGCAGGAACATAGGATTATCTGTGCCTCATGTATACTTGGAAATAGACCAAAGGCACAGTTCCTATCCTGATAGGTCTATGCAGAAGTTCAGTAAACAGTAATGCATTTAGTTTTTTTATTTCTTCTTGTAGAAGTGATATTTCTATTGTATTAGCATGTTGTTGGTATTAACAGCTCCAAGTAAGAAAGAGTAAGAAAGAACGTTATTGCCTTTTTAATGTTGTTCCGAAGCACATTTAGGATGGGGTAAAATGTATCTTAATGGAATCTATAAATTTATTTAACCAAAGCAGTTGAGTAAGGCTGACAGTAGATCCTGTATTTTTCAATTGACTTATGAAGCAGTCAGTGTCAATGTGATTGAGAAAGATTCTATCTTCAAAAATCCCTTTTCTCTTTCACTGTGCTTTTGATATTAATTGACTTGGTTTTTATCCCTTGGGGTTGATGGAGATGGGGAGAGGGAGGATCAGAGCCAAAGAAAGAATGTGGGCTCTTGGTCTGACCAATAAGATACATTAATGTGTAGGTGGTGGGATTCTTACTTAATTTGCCTTCCCTAAGATTTGATGATATAAACAGAAATTGTTAGTTTAATTATCCTACATATCATTTCCATTTTAACATTTAAAAGCTCTTTCCCTATCTATTAATTTGGGAAAATAATATGTTCATGATCACTCAGAGAAGCAGTGCAAAAGTTATTATTCCTGAAAGATCTAAGGAAGTGATTTATATTTTGGATGTCTGTATTGTTATGTCATCAGAAGTAGAAGGGTAAGTTATCAAAGAGTTACATGAAGATTTAATTGTCTCTCTGATTTCTGTTAACATCAGTGGAAGTCACATGGATAAATCCTTGTGGAGCATGCTGTTCTGAAAACATTAGTTTGGAAGAGGTTTCTATGGAAACATTCATGTGTTTCTTTCATTAATTGGTCTAATTATTACATTTACAGAAATGAGAATAAGAAGTATTACACTGGGATTAAGAGGAAGGTTAACACTATTAGGAAGAATAATAGGATTCTTGCTACATTTTTCTTTTTCTTTCTCCTTAAATCAAACTCACATGTTCCTCAAACCATGTACATGGCCAGGTTCCCTCTATCCCTCAGGAGGAATCATCAAAGGAATTTATTCAGCATACTTGCAAATTGTTGCTTTAGCACATTACATTTTATATCTCTTTTGGTGTTTACATTTTCATTTGTTATGCCATTAAGTATTCCTGGTATGATTCATATTTCTGTTTTTCTGTGAAAATGAAAAGACAAATCATAGCAGTGTCTGTTTTCTCACTATACAACAGAAAATGGGAAAAAGTAGCTTGTTAAAACAAAGAAAGAAAAGAGTCAGATTTGGGATGGTAAGGAAAGAAAAGTGTCAAGAATAAAAATATATTTTTTGAAAATCCCAACATTTTGATGTAACTTTCATACAAGTGAATCATAAATGCTTCAGAAAAACCTAAGGAATCCAAACTGCTTGGTTAAAGAATTGGTTTGCCTGGTGACTTTAATGAAAGAGTTTAAGGAGAGATGGGTTATTTTGTGCCAAAGGCAGTTTTGACCCTCCTTTTTCCTTGTTTCTCCCTTAGTTTTTTTTTTTTTCCTTTTTAATTTCTGGCCAATAGTTTTTGCTTTCTGTTATTACCTAGATCTTTGTTCAGTTCAGGCCTTTAGAAATATATACATATTTCAATGAATTTTATGCTGGGCATGGTGGCTCATGCCTCTAATCCCAGCAACTCGGGAGGCTAAGGCAGGAAGATGGCAAGTTTGAGGCCAGCCTCAGCAACGTGGTGAGGCCCTAAGCAACTTAGACTGTCTCAAAAAATAAAAAGGGATGGGGATGTGGCTCAGTTGTAAAGCACCCCTGGATTCAATCTCCAGTACCCCCCCCCAAAAAAAGTATTTTGTTCAGTTCAAGTCTTTAGAAATATATATTTTCAAATATATTTTTAAACTTAAATATATATATTTTTAAACTCTTCATGGTTTCTGCCTCCTCCCAATTCCCAAATCCTAGATACTCCTTTTTGTTATGAGACATGGCACATCATTCTCCCACAGGCATACACAATCTAGCATTTGAATGATAGAGAAGAATGTGTTGGATATTCTACCCTTCTGGAGACAGGGCATAAAGAGTACTGCTTGTCTCCTATTCACCTTGGTATCCCTGAAGCCAGTGTGGAGGCTGCGCCTTGGGTTTGTGACTTGACTTAGAGCAATAATGATTTTTAAAAATGTGAGAAAATCTTGAGTGCTATTATTTTTATCTTGGTTCCCAAATTCAGAGATGCAGTAAAACTCATGAAAAGTTGTTAGGCTTTTGGATGGTATTTAAAGTTGTCACTTCCAAGGGATTCATTTTGCTTAAACTTTTGGGTGGCATGGCAATTTTGCATTTAAAGCAGCATGCGAATCACCAAACTTAAAGGACACTACCTTAGGATATATGGCACTGAAAGATCTCCTTAAAATTCTTTCTTCTTTTCACTGTCCTCAGATAGGGCTTCTTGTTGCAGGGACACAAATATAAATTCAGCAAAATCAATCAGCATGGACTCACTTGCATTCTAAATTGATTCATTGCATCCTGGAGTGTCCTGTCTCCTGGGCATCAGCAAACGTTCAAGGTTTTAATCAGTCCTTCCAGGTGTATAGCATGGATCCTTCTTTCCAAATAAGTGACACAGTAATGTTACAGTTTGAGAGCCAGGCGAGGATCAGTATAAGAGGGAGGTTACAGCATTGCATGTGTGCCTCCTTGAATTAGCATAGTTCTAAAAGAAACCCTGTGACTCACACAACCCTCTTCAGAGCCTTACGAGGGTCACATACAAGTGGGGTCACTAATTGAATCTGTTGGCAGAGCACTTTTCCCTGGCATAGACATTTTGTGCATCTCTTCACCTGGAGAGTGTTAGCAAAGTGCAAGGGGCATCACACCTGTGCTCCTGTCCAAATCCCCAAAGCCACGAAGACCTCCCCTGTGATTTCATCCAGGTACTGTTCACAGTTGTCAGCCAATCCTGCCTGGCTGCAAAGATGAGTTTGATGCCCTTCGAGGACTCCCAGCCAATCCATAATTGCCTGATGACATCTTCCCCGAGTCCCTCAACATTTCCTTGAAGGCACCTAGAGACTCATTAAAATTGCATTTTTAACGTTCTCCCAGATGCTCTTACTGCTTTGTTATTTTAAAGGTTCTTTTGCAGTAGGTCCAGCACCGTTGCACCTTTTATGAAGCATTGCAGGTCATAACTGTTTTGAGGATAAAAATGAATGCATTAAGAGGGGCCAGAGTAGAGCTGAAAACATACCTTGCTGAATGCAGGATGCTGCAGTGAAGCACATAGAGGATTACAAGATTATACAGTGTGTCAAGCTAAGTTCTAAGTGGATTTGCATATATTTTTGTTTCCTAAGGAAAACAATTTATAAACAGACTCCACTCTAATTACTCACATATAAGCAGTATGAGACACTGTATGCTGTTAGGATACACAGGTCAGAACGTTTGAGGTGACCTTCAGTGAATCTTATGGGAACCTGATTTTCCCTTTCTGAGACCTGCTAGTTCTACCGGGTAGAAAAGGCCCAATTTTTGCTCACCTGAGGCTTTGGGATTGATATGATCCAAAGAGAACAATCTAAGGACTAAAAATAAATCAGAAGCAAAGCTCCCACCAAACTAATAATTACGGTAGCAATAAGGAGAAAGAAAAGTCAAATCCAAACGACAGCTTCTGTTTGTTGTTTTTGTACAAAGAACATTTTATAAATTGTGAAAATGAAAGACATAAAACTCTAATGCCACAATGAATTTTCATTTATTTTGTCTCTTCTTTTTCTGGCTTTGAACCTACATATGCATGTTGTAGTTACCAACAGGTACAATAATAGCAAATTATGACACTTCCCTATTAATACACCACTCTTATTTATTGAAAGCTCATTAATTTATGTTTGTACATGTGTGTCTTCTTCTAAAATTTCTGTCACACTTTTTTTTAAGGAAGCAAAACTGAATTTGAAATTGACATGGCTGTTTACATAAAAAATTTTCTAAACAATCTATAAATAAGCTTCTAGTACTAATGAGTGTATTGATCAGTGTTGCAGAATACAAGGGCGATATGTAGAAATCAGTTATATTTTAAAACACTCCTAGCAAATGGAAAATTTTTAAATTCCATTTAGAACAGTGACAGAATTTTAATAGCAAGAGTTGATCATAGCATTCTTGACATTATGGTCTAGGAAGGTCATTGCCAAAGAACAACCATGCAAGGTGAGCCCTGTATGTCCAGCAGTCTCAAATAGGGTGATGGGAATCACAACCTGTTTCCCTATGCAGGCCTTGCTTTCTCAGGTTCAGGAGTATGTATTATGGAGGAACTGAGGCTTTCAAAATCTCTCATTTGTGTATTTTCAACTTCTAAACTTCGTCAACTGTCATTAATGGCTTTGCTGCTTTTCTCCCCAAACAGAGATGACTTCATGGACATTTTCAGGGCATTTTTTCTACCTTCTGTAAAATGCTTTTTTTTTTTTTTTTTCCATTTCTCATTGTTAAAATGACACAATTTAAGTTGTTCACACTCTTGGAGTTGAATTCTACCTCAAGTGCCTCTATGAATATGCTACACAGGAGATGGTTTCCTTGGCAACAAGAATGTAGCAGGGGAAAAGAAGCCCACCAAGAAAAAATTTGCTCCTGAGTGCCCTTCACAGAAAGCACCCTTGAACCAGGCACAAAAACCACCTTGGAGCAGGAGTTTCAGGTCTTCATTGGTTTAGCCCTTGACTGCAAGACCCACTACAAATCACCTGCTCTGTTTTTCTACTAATGAAAGCTGTTCAGTGGTAGAATGGAGATTTTTCTCTTTAGAGTCTTTAGTTGATCTTTCATAGATATTTAAGTAGAGAAAGGAAAATTGGGGTTTAAGATGTGTGTTTGTTCATGTGTGCATGTGTGTGTGCATGCATGTAAGTAGGAATGTGTTTGTTGAGGTGAATTGATTTTAAATGACTGGTAGCATTAATTTTTACATTTATTTTCAGTCTCTGAAATTTGCATAAAATATTTTTAAACTCTGGCAGGATGCAGTGGCATGTTTGGTGACTTCTATGGAAATTAAAGTATTAATTTGGCAGTCCTTATGACACACTTATTAAGTATGCTTCTAAATAAGCCCTTCCGAGTTCAAAATACTTCTCTCCCCTTTTAAAAATGCTGAGATAAATATAGACACATGAATATATAAATAGGTGAATCTGCTGAAGTCCAGTTCCAGGGACATCATTCAGTAAATACAGAAATCAACTGATGTGAATTTAAGCCTGAGTTCTCACTCTGTCCCAGTAAATCAATAAACCCACATCAGTTGGAGTTCAAAGCTCAGTCTCCTTCTAATCATTCCATCCGTCTTACCTGTATATTTCCCTTTCTCAGAGCAGTGATGAGGACTATGCACATATAGTTGCTGATTTCTAAATTTTCCTGCTGTTGAGCCTGTCAGCTAGTGAAGGACATTTAAAGTGCTCTAGACATCCTCTTCTCTTTCTGGGTAATTGAACTCCCCGTTCAGCTTGGAACTTTAGGAATTTTGAGCGTACTGATTTGCATGTCTCTCTTATTCAGGAAGCAGTCCTCAATTCAAGAAAGATCAGAGAATTCGTCACCACCTTTTTGCCTTTCCTTTTCTTTCTCTCTCTGTCTCTCATTTCCCTCTTTTTTGTCTTGGTGTGCGGATTAGCTGAAATGTGTCTTCTCAACATCCTGGAGGCTGGATGTCTATAGTCAAGGCATTGGCAGATTTGGATTCTTCTTCAGCCCCTCTTTTCTGCTTGCTGCCGTCTACCTACTCTTCATAAGGTGGAGAATGGAAGAAAGACACTCAGTGCAGGAAGCCAACGTACTTTGCCAAGTGTTCTCATAATGTCAGCAAGTTTGCCCTTTGGATTATTTTACTCCCAACTTGAGTCAAGCAGAATAGAAACAGTGATCTTATGTTCCTTCCCATTTTGAACCACACTAATGTTATAAGGATAACATTGCACCTTTAGAGATCAGAAGGCATAAATTAAACCTCACTTAGTATCTTGGTATTTATGTGTGTATTTTATACGTTTTATAAGCCTAAAAATGCCACACCAGGGTTTATTCAAGAAGCTGTGAAAGGCAGGCTAAAAAAGACGCTGAAAATCTTGCATTTCAGCCTTTCTCCCCTTTCATTGTGGTGATGGTTGCTGTTGGTTTTTTGGGGTCAGTTCCTGTAAATCACATAGATCAGTTATGCCAGCTCTCAGCATCACCCAGAGCTGTCCTCGGGTCTCAGCTCACACCGGTGGCTCAGAGGCTTTGCAGAGCTGTCTTGTAGCCTGGCTACTCGAATTCTGTCCATTTGCCTGGTGGTGACAGCCAGCACTTGTACCATGACAACTGCCATCTGGCTGCTTCTGCTAGATTTGTAGCAGAAGCCTGGGTTGGGTGTGGGGATTGTGAGAGCTCTAGGGAAGGCAGAGCTTCTGTGAAATCACCACAGATGGCTTTATTTGGGGAGCTCACAGGCATGGAAGTAAAGCAGGAAGTAGAAAAAAATAAATCAGCGGGGAGTTTGACGTCTGCTGGTCTTAAAGGAACTTGAGATGAACTTCACTGATTGATTGGGACAATATTACATACGTGGAGAACTTGGAGACATGGTAAAAGCAGATTGAAACTCTAAAGCCTTTGAAATTAAAGAGCCCATCACACTAAATATTAGAGTCTTCCTCAGGCAGTGTGATAATATGATGTAAATTAGACATGGGAAAAATGCACTTTCATGATTCCTTAATCCTTGTTTCTCAAAGGATATTCCACCTGCATTAAGATCGAGGGACACATAGAAAGAGATTATAAAAATACACTTGAGCGGATCTTCCTGAATCACAAGATCTGGCCAGCACCACTCCCAAGGACTCAATTTTTATGGGGAAGGTGTGTTTCTCCAATCTCTTTCATAACCCCCCCTCAAATATAATAGACTGAACGAACACACAGATCAGCTTTTCTAAAATGCGTTCTCAAGCAATTAATATGCCATTAATATTTAAAAACCACTAGCTTAAAGCTAATCTGCTTTGAAAATTCTTCTGATTTTTATTTCTTCCCCAAAGTTCAAAGGAATCCGTGTTGGCAGGAATACTGTTGGGTTCCAATCAGGCACACATTTCCTTCCACATTTCCAAAGACATCTCAGTTGCCAGAAATACTATATGATACAATAGTGTTTGCTTTCTCTACATTCAGGGATGCATTAAAAGATGATTACCACTCGGAAGTAGGTGGGTAGTTTGATGTAGAAAAAGTATATGAAAAATAAAATGATATCTGGCTAGCAGTTTTTGGCTATTTAAAAGGCAAAGCTAGTTATAAGCTGCTCCCAAGACCTCAGTGCCTTCATGGATGCTGCTTCTTTATACAGTAATCACTCTCATAAAGATTGCTCTCTGAGAATAGCACCACCTCTTCCCTGTGCCTTAGTGCCTGCCCATGGACACGATTCATTGAGGCTGGCAGCAAAAGTCTGTGCTCCATTCTGTTGCTTTATTTTTTTTTTTCTCTTCTGGTTTTAAAGGGTATAATTTAACATATTCCAAGGGGAAAATAATCTGTCTATCTAACCAATGCATTTTTTTTTGTTCTCAAGTAATGGAAAAGGAAACCCAGGGTAAAATGTGTTTCCAATAGGTGGAGTCCAAAAAGGTTAGCACTACAGCCACCATTGATATAATGCTGTAAGCAGAGAAGTTCATACCAGGAGGTCTGTTTGCACTGACTTAGTTTCCAAGTGAAGGCAGCACACTGATTTTGCAGGTGGGCATTCATTTACTTATTTCAGCAGGATTTATTGAGCCCCAACCAAGGTCAGGCAGAAATCTGATGATGCCTGAAGACCCAGACCTGGGATCATTCCACATTAAAGCCATTTCTACCATCCATCCATTCAGATCTGTTGTGAGTTACATCGCGTTCAAAGAGCACAAAGCCCTTTCCAAACACAGAGCTTTTAATACCAGGATCAAAAATTCTGTAGAAATTATACAGACAGACAGATAGACAGACACACGAATGCACTCATGCATCACATACACGGAATATATGTACCATGGTTCCTACGCTTAGAATTTTCTGTTTTCAAAGGTCAAGTGTTAGTTTTTCCTGATACCACAATTCTCTTTTCCTGGTTTACGTCTGTCAAAATGTCAAATTTCTGAGCAGGATTGCCTTGCTCCAATTTTTTTTCTTCCACTGTGAGAATGATAACAGAGCTTGTTAGAAACGTGTCTGAGATTGATTCTGAGTGATAGCTAAGAAGCTTAGCTAAGAACAAAAAGCATGGGGCTGCTACATAAGTGCTGTAATGTGTGGTTAACCGAATCCTGTTTTTTGCCCTGGTCTTTCAGTTTATTGCCTAAGTGCAGCATCAGTGACTAGAATCAGTCAGTGAGCCTTCTTGTATCAGAGCTCTGATACAATTTTGCACATGCTTTCTTGCCGTGGAACAAACCTCAGCCATTCCAAGAAATAAAAAGGTGACATGTAAATTAAATGAAAGCAGAGTGCTTTCAATGCTTATTAAATTAAAATGAACATAGTTTCCTCCTACTGAGATGATAAATGAGAAAGACAGAAAAGACAAAAGTTAGTGATTTAAAATAGGTTGGCCTCAGTAATTATTACATATAAATAATTTATCCTGTATGATGGAATAGTTAAGCATGAGAAGTCAGGAATTGGATTGCTTGGGTTCAGATCTCTGTCATTGGTTGCTGTGTGACCTTGAATAAATTAATCACTCTGTGCCTCACTATTCTCATATGTAAAATGAAGATAATCCTAGGACTGACTTGTTAAGGCTTAAATGCAGTATGCAAATAAATTGCTTAGTTAAATTGTTGGTACCTAGTTCTTGACACATAGGGAGCGATGCCTGATGAGTAATGTAGCTCTGGGTACCAAGCAGAGTTTGTACAGAGAAGTTATTCTGAAGACTGTCTTTTCCAAGTGTCCTCTACTACTTGGGGGATATTCAGAAGCAAATGCAGTAGAAATTTCCATTCAGTAGTCTTCTATTAGAAATTTAAGTTTCTGGATTTTTCAATGCTTGGTCACAGAGTTAGAGTCACATTTTGATATCTGAGGAGGAAACAGGGCATTTTGGATTCTATTCATTTGGTAAAATATAGGCTCATGGTTCTGCCAAGTTGCATTCTGGAACTCCTTTGTAAATCTCCACTGATTAGGGTTGTAATGGCGCACGTGCTTAATGTGATGTTGAATGCAATATGAAGGGGCCCATCCCTTAATTGATGTAAGCAAGGGAAGCTTTGTTATTAAAAAAAAGAAGAACCACTGTCACAAAATAAACCAACAGGTGCTAATTAGTTCCTTTGCATGCCCTGGATACCACTGCATGTGAGGGATTATCATGGAATATACATTCTTGTTGGGATTTGGAGCCTTTAGGCATTTTGATGTGCCAATTGCCTTCACTGGGTTCTAGTCTGTAATTTATCACTGGAGTGTCCTACCCTGCTCGAATGCGCCCTTTGTGGGCAGAGGCAAAGCTAATATACTTTCCAAGTGTATTTGAATTGCTTCAATAAATCACAGCTGCCACTGTAAGCAGTTTTATCATTTGCCAGAACAATAAGTTATCTTTGTGCATTATAGAAGAAATGCTCTCCAAGACTTTTATTTGTGTAAATTGTAATGCATCATAACCCATTTCCTGAAATAAAATTAGGAAGCTTATTATATATGTACATATATGTATATATATGTATGCACACTTAAATGCAAGGAAGTATTCCAAGGTAATCATGTAAGCTCATCAAGAAATGGGGCACTTTTTATCCTGCTTATTTTATAGCAGCAATTTATTTCTTTATTATTACTGTGATGATGTGAGCATTAAATGCTTACAATGGGGGTTAAATTTCATTTAGCTCTTTACTGCTCTAGCATTCCAGTGAAAACAGTCTGCAAAGAAATAGGACTACATACAAATTGCTCCCATTAGTTCTGCCATGCAGGAGATGGAGAAACCTGATGTTTGACATACTGTCCTCCTCTGTTGTCAACTTTGTAGACACTCATCCAATACATAAACCTGCAGAATCCAGTATTTGCCCAAAGTGATTTCCGGGATGAGCTTCCAATTTTTCTTTTATTTCACAATATCCAAACCTGGATTCAAATTGTACCTGATTTGAATCCTTTAGACTCCTGAAAGGGAAAATATGCTATATAACAACACCATGCATGAAGTTCTCATTAGTGAAAACATAATCTACTTTAAACTTTGTTTCTGGATGCTGTTCAACATGATGGACAGTTAATTGTGCTTTTTTTGATTGACTTTACTCAAAGCTTCTCAATGTTTATGAACAAATTTGCCATCACTTTCTACTCTTTTTTGTAATGTCCCCAATAGTTCATTTTAAGCAGAGAAAATAATATCTATAAAGAAGCCAGGTTTTTATAATGAGAAACTATTTGTTTTAAAACCAAGCTTTACCCCCAAGGCACATTTCAATATTTGAATTAGATTTAATTCTTTCTACAGTTATTATCAAAAGAGAACTTAGGCTTTTCCATGCAGCTGTTTACTAAGGCTGTTTATTTTTATATAAAGTGACCCAATAGCTAAGATTAAGAATTCTGGAACCCACCCTCCCTATGTACCTGGTTTTAGGATCTCTACATCAGTGTCCCACCCTCTAGGTGGTCATCCCATGCTAATCTTCAAACTTTAGGCCCTAAGAAATCACTGTCCTTTGAGCATCTCAGCTCTGTCTACCCCCAGTTCAATCAGAACCATCTCACGATTTTCATGTTTTAATTTTCCCTACATTTGTAGAGTTTTTGCCTCCTTGTCCTCCTGAGGCCTAACCCAAGCAGAGACAACCCCCACTAAGCTCATACCTTGCCTGATGCCCCACGGATTCCTCTGTGTGTGTGTATGGATATGTGTGTTGAGTGAGTGTGTATGTGTGTGAGTGTGTTTGGATATGAGTGTGTATGTGTATGAGGAGGAAGTGAAAAGAAGATGAGGAGAATGGGATTGGAGATGGGGGCTCAGCTTCCTTACTCTTTTTGCATCGGCCTTACTCCTTCCTATTTCCTCCTTTTCCCAAATCCTCAACTCCTTTCTTTTTCTCTTTGAGTCCATAGAAGGGAGCTGATTTCCTGCCTTTTAGAACTTATTTAGTCTTAAAATTCTGCTCCAAACAGTAGGTGGAAGGAGAACTCTCATTTTGGTGGATTTACTCATTTTCACAAAATATGTGACATTGGCATTGTAAGACATTGTGGAACAGTAAGATCTATGGAATTTGTATCATTTTCTAGAAAGCCAATACCCCAGTTTTATAAATACTCATTAGAAAGGAAAGAATAATAACCAGCATTCGCTTTTTGCTGATGTCATAAACTTGATAACAGTCTGTCTTTGCAGGAAAGTGATGTATAGTGGAGAATGTGTTCCAAGACCCCCCAGTGGATGCCTAAAATCACAGATGGCACTGAACCCTCTCTATACTATATTCCTTCCCATACATACACTACCTATGAAAAAGCTCAATTTATAAATTAGGCACAATAATCCAACTCTGCTGGAAATGTGGAGACAGCTTCTCCCTCAGCAGACACAGCATCTCCAGTCCTTTTTAATACTCTCCCTTCCCAAACCTATTCAGATGCAACCATGCCCTACTGCATTAAGTGGCATAGTGTCACTCATTGCAGAGGGTGTCTTGCTGAAGTCCTCATAGAGGCTCAGAGCTTTCTGGAACAACATGTTGCTGTCAATGGGAACGTATTTTCTGTTCATCTCTCCCACCTAGAGATGAAACATCTTTTCCATCTCCACTGAGCACTTACCATGTACCATGGCCATAACTTTTTGCAGTTTGAGGTGTGACAGCAAAACTAGCAAAGGGTTCCTTTTCTTTTTCACAATTTCGTGGCTAGAAGATTTTTTCCTACTATAGATCTTAACAACTTCAGCATATGAATTTTTCTCTCCTGAGTTGGTGTATTTTATTTTTTCACTCTAAGAATTTTATGTTTTCCCTTTGGCATATCCAAATCGCCAGCATCACTAATCTTGCACTTTGGGGCCATGGCTAGGTAAAATAGGGGTTCCTTGAGCTGAAACACTCCAGTACTGCTAACAGCCCATCTGATACCTGGGACAGCTGCCAAGTGATTAAAGAACTAGTAGCTACACAGCACAGATATGTGGGAGGAAAGGCCAGTGTGGGTTGGTATGAGATTTATCAAGCAGAGCAGCACAGCAATTTAAAACTTGTGAATTGTTTAATTTGGGGGTTTTCCACTTAATATATTTAGACCATAGTTGACCGGATTTAAAAAAAAAAAAAAAAAAAACTGTGGAAAGTGAAACCATGGGTAAAGAAGGACTGCTGTACAATTTTTCTTTTTTTTTAAAACAAAACAAGCATTGTGACTTCATGGAGGAAGTTCGTTTGCATAAAGAATCTCATTCACAAATTTGCTTTGTGCTAAAATTCCATTTTAGCATGTTGAGTTTTACATTTTTAAGTGCTTAATTGGGTGAGACTCCCTCTAATTTGTCTTTTCACTGAAAGCCACCTGCATCCTCTTCTAAATTATTACCATGTTACAGTATTGTTATTATAATCATTTTGTCATAAAATGCTTGCCATTTATTATCAAAAAGTATGTTCTTCGAATACTGGCATGACACCTTTTAATGCTAAATTCATTTTTGAAGCAAGTTTAGTAGCTTAGAACCAGGGATGCTATGTGTTACAAATATTAAAGAGGGCTAGAATAAAGGAGTTTTTCCACTGAGTATAACGTAAGGAAATAAGTGGTGGATACAGGAAAATGATTATCAAATGATCCTTGAAGAAATACCTCTTCCACCCCCACTGTTTCCCACACAGAATAGAGAACATTCTATAGCTAAAGCCATACCATCTTGTTAAGAAACAGAAAAGGCAGTTTGCTATGGAAATGTAGCGTAGGAGTAGAGTAGTTGTTTAGAAGGGCATATGGTATCTTGGCATGGAAACATACAAAAATTTATCCCTAACTACAAAAATAAAAAGTATGCAACTTTTGTGGGAGTGTGGGGGCGGCACGTGAACCCACGAAGAGTGTCACAATCCAAGTGACTCATTACCTAAAGTAGCCATGTTGTTGTAGTTAATGGCCTCAGGGCAAATCAAAGGCAGCTAAAAAGTTTCTCAAGGCATTTATTCCTTACAATATACTCATTTGAAAAAAAAAAATTCTTTTTTATTTTCTCTGGGATTAAAACAATCTATTTTGTATGATGCTGTTCTCAGTGTAGCCTCAACTCGGTTTCTAAATTCTCTTCTAGAAAAAACATCTTGAATCCTTCAGATGTCTAAAGTTACTCCTTTTTCTCATTTCTTGTCTTTTCACTAAAGCAAGAGTACTTGATTTTACCCCTGGTACTTCTTTTTTTTTATTTAAATTTTTTTTATTAAAGGTGAAAAAAGGAAGTACAACTGTTGTTTCTCTGGTTGTACTTCTTTAAGAGTATATTCCAGTAAGATTGGCGAAATGGCTCAGCATTCTTCGCCTTGGGAAGCACTCGATGTTTTTAGAGTGCAGGCTGCCTCTGCTTTTGGAAATGTGGCCTCTTATCTCAAGGACCTGGGGATGGATCATTCTGAAATAGCATGTAGTTCTTTTTACCACAAACAGCATTAACTGTGGTAGCCAAACAGGTGCTGCCACATTGTTAGAAGACTTGAAGAATCAGTGTCTTATGCCCAGACTTTTGAAGTGTGAATGTATTTGATTATGAATTTTCTCTGGTGGGCAGAGATTTTGCCAACCTCTGTTGATACGATCTTGCCGATCATGTTTTGAAGTATGGTAGCTAGCCTGCCAGAAGAATGCAATGCAAAAAGTTAACATTTTAGAGAGAAGCTTGCTGACTGTATGCCCATGTCATGATTTTTTATCATCTAATAGAAATTTGTGCCACTTAGGTAACGCATGCCACAGTGGGAAGAAGTGTTGGGGATCGTTGATGTAATATATCACATTGATCAGTAGATGGCTGATTGGCATGCTAAATAGAATGAATTTGTAGTCAGTAGAGAAGACCTGAAATTTTCAAAGGAAAGCAGGAGAATGCCCATAAATATTGGCAGAATGTTATGGTAATGAAATGATGGAGCTGAAGGAGTCACTCAGTACTTTCATTCTTAACCTGAAGAAACTGAGGTGCCTAGGTTATATGTCGTGTCTGAAGCCATAGAGCTCATCTTCTGTGTGACCTGAGGTTCTCTGGGAAGGAATATCCTTTGTTTTGTTGGGAACTACCTCTACCCATGACAGGAGGCACATTTAGCCAGGATGGGAGCTCAGAAGAGTAGAGGACTGTGCTTCTTTTCAGCCTGGCCTGGAGGTCTGTTCCCCTGGCCCAGATGCACATTGGTGTGCACCGCTGCTTTATCTTACAGCCTCTAGGTTCTACTCTTTAGGAAAAGAAATGTTATAAACCAGGTGTAGTGGCACATGCCTATAATTCCAGAGTCTCCAGAGTCTGTGTCAGGGAGGAAGTAAATTTGAGGCCAGCCTCAGCAACAGGGAGACCCTAAGCAACCTAGAGAGACCCCGTTTCAAAATCAAAAATAAAAAGGGCTGGGATGTACCTCAGTGGTAAAGTGCCCCTGGGTTCAATTCCTGGTTTAAAAAAAAAAAAAAAAAAAGAAGGAGAAGAAGATCGGAGGCTGGACAAAAAGATGTTGTACGACAGGAGGCAATTCAGTTTTATCTGTCAACATTCAATCAACCAAGCACCATGCATTTATTGGGCATCTTCTGTGTGCAAGCATTGTGTTACATGGAGGGTATGATAAGCAAAGTGGAAATGATTGAACAAAGACAATAAGAAGCAATCTTTTAAGAGAATCATCACCAAGATTAAAGGAAAGTGACTTTTTAAATTATCGCAAGTGAATATATAACACAATATATTTAAAGGCCTTTGAACAATAATATGTTTAGATCAAGAGGTTTTGTTTTGGCTTTCTTTTTTTTTTGGTGTTGGTTTGGTTTCCTCTTAAGTCATAGTAGTATAGATTAACTTTCAACAGCTTTCAAGAAAATTCAATGACGTCAAGCAAGATTCTTTCTGCTTAAACAATATAATATCAAATTTGGTTTAGACTTGATGTTATCTTTGTAAGTGGCAAATGTAGCTGTTATCTGAAGTCAATAAAGGTCTAACTTTGGCTGTAAGTGATTATTACATCTGTTCAGAAATATAAATTTTGATGAATTTGACAAATTTAATTAGAAGCATTTGGGGGCATCTGTCAAAGTCTTCATTATTATCATTAGTCATTCATAGAAGTGAAATAAAAAGAAAGGATATATGGCCAGGTATGGCTCATGCCTATAATCCCAGCAGCTCAGGAGGCTGAGGCAGGAAGATCTAGAGTTCAAAGACAGCCTCTATCTGTCAAGCACAATGCCCTGGTTTCAGTTCCCAGCATCGCAAAAAAAGATAGCCTCGGCAATTTAGCAAGGCCCTAAGCAACTCAGTGAGACCCTGTCCCTAAATAAAATATTAAAAAAGGGCTGGGGATGTGGCTCAGCGTTTAACTCAGCTCGTGTCTCCAATCCCCAATAAAAAAAAAAAAAAAAAAACTGGGGAGGGGGATACTTTTCAGAGCTTAAGGAATTTGTGTTGAGTTATTATTTACCTAATTGTCATAATGAAACAACTCTAAAGTTTATTTCTTGTTCTACTCACACGAGATCTTAAACAGATTCAATTTAGCCCAGAACTTAGCTTTAGCGTCATATTAATGGTGAGGAAACTGAAGCGAAAAGAGGCTCAGGGACTTGTTCAGAGCCATACAAATGAGTAAAAGTTCGGGTTGCCAAACAATGGGCCTGTGATCAGCTCAGTAATCCTCATTTCGGCAGCTGGGTATGTTTTCTGCATCCTCCTGCATGGACCCCAGAGTCTCAGGTTCTCTGTCCCATTTTCACTCTGCCTTCTTCAAAGCCATCATGATTTGTTTTTTTTCCTTTCCTTTCTGGTCCAGTGAACTTACTCTACAAAATATAATCCTCCTGTCCTTATTTTACTTTATTTTGGGCAATCATCTGTGTGCTTGGATCACAGATCTCTTAGGAACAGCTAAATTAAAGAGCTTGAGATGCCTGAAAACAGCTGCACAGGCTTTGCCTGGGTTGATGGATTGATGCCAGCCTTGGCATGCAGGAGCCTGCCCACGCCTAGGTCAGCTCCCTTTCCAGCATTGCACTCCTGTAAGAAACCTAGCATTATTAGTTTGCAATTATTTTTGCCTACAAAGGGCTGATCTTCATAGATATCTTAGTTTTTATTAGGGATAAACAGCATTTTGTGCTTTAGAAAATGACTCCTTTATCCATGTCTACACCATAAGCATTGAGTTTCTCATTATTCCTAGTACTCAAAATGGTGTCTTGCAACTGAATAAAAAATATATTGCAAGCCGGGTGTGGTGACTCAAGCCTGTAATCCCAGCAGCTTTGGGAGGCCTCAGCAACTTAGCAAGGCCCTAAGCAACTCAGCAAGACCCTGTCTCTAAATAAAATGTAAAAAGAGCTGGGATATGGCTCAGTTGTGAAGTGCCCCTGGCTTAAATCCTGGTACAAAAATATTCTATACATATATATGTATTTTATATGTATTATGTACATAGAGAGTGTGATGCCTTCTCAGCAAACTCTGGGGTTGCCTACTCTTAGCAGCAAGTAAGTTTATAACTTCAAGTCATGTCTTAAAATATTATAATCATAAGCAACAGGAGTGTTTTCTAGATGCCAGTGTGCTAAAGCATGTCCCATCAATTAATTCTCACCCAAATCCTATGAGACTGACACTATCATTCTATCATCTTCTCCATTTTGCAGACAGTGGAAATAGAGATTTGTCAAGGGACAGTAATTATTCCAGGATATACAAGGAATCTGTTTCAAAGGCTGAGTCTTTATTTTATAATATATTGCCTCTTATGATTCAGCAATTTGGGGAGAGAGAGAGAGAGAGAAAGAGAGAGAGAGGAAGAAAGAAATATTAAACTTGCTTCTTCTCCCCAAAATGTTTTGAGCAGTCAGGATGTGGTGTTAGTATCCACTGAGACCTCATTAGATGTGCTGTGATGGGCATTAGATATCAAACAGCAGCTCTCTCGTATAAGGTAATGCAGTTGTAACCATTTATTTTTAAGCTACTGCACTAAGTCCTTCAGCATGATTTTCTTAATAATGCCAGGCCACTTAGGAGTTTTTGTTCATGCGATTTCATCATGTGAGCTTTCCAAGAGCCTCTGCCTGCTGAAATACCAACTTTTCTTAATTAAAATTGTATTCTCAAAAGAAACAGCTTTATATGTTCTTTTTTAGTAAGTTAATAATGGAACTCATTATTATGCTGCATCTTTGGCTACATCTATTTAAATACAGGCACTGGTCACTTTGTGTTCTCTGACATCACTACCAAGACGGAGTCAACTAAGCTGATGTTTCTATAAGGATGTTATAACATCTCCATTTTCATCAAATACATTCGGAAGTTAGCGTCTGCATTCTGCAGCTGCCGTAAGTCATGTTAATAGTGAGGTCTAAAAACTTAATGGCTACTTTAAATATTCTTCATGAATATTCCTATGGTAAAATGGAGAACGTCCCCCAAAATGTGCTTACAGATTTAAAACAGATTCAGAATGATTCCCTATGAGAAAGTCTTTAAAAATATGGCTGGAAATATTACTAAATGAAAAAAAAAAGCTAAATGTTATACTTCATATTTTGGTCTGATCTTACCATAATAATTTCCTTCGTATATTTAATTTACAAATATCCAAGAACTATCTTGGAAAGCTATTTGTTGTCTCTCCTGAGTAGATTCGTGCATTTGTCTATGTAGTAGAAATTGCTTTTTACCAATGTAAGTGTATTCCTTGTGAATTTCTCCAGCCTTTCCTCCCTCTCTTGCACCTTCTTTTAATACTTAAAATCTTGCTGGAGCAGTGCATTGAGAAGTGGACTCCATTTGAATTATGTTATATTTGAATGATAAAGAATGAGAATTGCTCATCTCTCCTGCTAGATCAGGGGTTTTGAATTCTGAATTTCACCACCGGGTTTTCTGGGTTTTCACCACTGGGTTCCTAAAATCTGAAAAATTATGTGCAAAATGCTTTTGTATGTTCCTGAATACAACAGGGCAGAAAAGGGTTCAATGCTTTATCAAATTTTCAGTGTGCTTCGTCTTCCTTTGTAAGTATTAAACATCTGTGCCCGGATCAATAATCTTTCTCAGTGGTTCCCATTATTCTATTGCCTACTTCACCCCTTTCAAAAATACGTGAGGAAATTAAGTAGAACTTTGTAACCTGTGTATTCTGCTAATTCCTTTTCAATTTAAAGATCTGCAAGTCAAACTAGTATAACTGTTCTACACCATCCCCCAAAATTTGTTTTTGAAGGTGCACTCTGAGTGCATAACAAAATACAAATTAGATGAGTTTGTATTCCATGACTCAGTCACTTCTCATTTTGGCACTGTTTTCAACTTGATTAGCTACCAAACTATTTGAAATCCTTTTAATTCTAAGCAAAACATTCTTCAACTTAGATGCACAGTGAACCATTGTTAAAAACAGGGAAGAAAAGAGAAATCAATGACCAATGCAATTTATGGGGAACACAAAACGAATAACACTTTCTAAGTTCATTTCAATAAAATCTTTCTATATTCATAAAAATGTGTATGGAAGTGTGTGTGTGCATATTTATATATTGAAGAATCATACAGTTTATCATCTGAACTCATTTGAGAGTGAAAAGAGGCCACTAATAATTACTCTAGAGCATTAGCATTAATGAGCAAATTTAGTCACCCTATATAAAAATTTGTCTCTGTTATTTAAGGAAAAGTTAGAAGTGAGAGATATATATTTTAATCGCCATTTTATGCAATGTATTTTATCTTGTGTATTAAATAACAGCTAGCAGTTAAGATTAATAAATAGCTTTCAAAATGCTAAAAAAAGGAAAATAGTGACATTTATTCCAACTTGGCTTTTTGTTTAGAAAGAATAAAGGCTATCTATAATCCCTAATGTGTTTTTTTGTGTGTGTGTGGATAGCTGCTTACAGTGAGCAGCATGAACCCTTTTGTCATATCTCATAAATTAGAAACAAAACACAAAAATCATCAAAACTAGCCGGTTGGCATTTTAAAAGCATAAAACATATCATTCCAAACATCAAGTGAAAAAGTGTGTTTTGTCTATCTTGGCATTTAAATATATCTTTAATTTAATGTCCTCTTTATTATTCATTTAATTCTAAGACCAACCTTCCAAAAGATATCTGTTCACCAATCATAATTTGACTAACATAGTTAAACAGAAAGTAAATTAACATCATGGGTCTATTGTTAAATGAGAAGAAGCAAACTTGACCCATATATATTATGAAACACTGTATTCTAAAAATTCTAAAATATAATCTATAATATATTAATTGAAAATATTAGTCTTTTTTCTTAAAAATTACTAGCTCTAAGAATGAATGATTAGGTGAAAATATGTATGAAGTAGAAGTTTTCTGTACCTCTCTCCAAGAGATCCAGGTCTGCTAGCTCCTAGGTGCTATGAAGCATTGTAGTAGTCTGAGAAGTTAGGAGATGGGTCTTAGCAAGAACAGCTTCCAGGGGATGCAGGGGACAGGGACAACAGCTTTGTATCCTATCTTTGATGTGATACCAGGGGGGCCGTTTAAAAGACTGAAAGTCACCTGCTTGAATCTAGAGTATACTCACCACCTTTGACTCTGTGATGGTTTTAGATGAAGGAGAGTTCTCCTTTTTCTATGGATGATGATAGGTTAGCTTATGGGAGGCATAGACATAGCTTCGATTAAGAGACAAAAACCAGTGGAGAACTGGATTTGTTTCTCATATGGGAGCAAGAAGAATTCTCACATTTCTGAGTCCTAGGTGATACTCATGGCTGCAGCCTTTAAGGAATACAGCAGCCTAGCTTCTTTGAAGTTACAACCCAGAAATCAGTGTTCTTCTAGAGCTCGGCGTTTGGGTCCAAGTGCCTGTCCAAATGATTCCTGCCTGGACATCTGCTCCCTAGCTACAACCAGCTTGCCTTTTCCACTCCCTGCTGCACCAAGCATTTTGTCTGCCTTCATTTTCAGAGCTGCTTCTGTTGCATTTGCTACTAGAGATTGCAGTTTCTGTGTAACTCAGGGGCAGGGAAGCACATTCACTGCATGGCTCTTATCCCTTCCATGTATATTTCACTTCATGACTGGGCCTTGGATCGCATGGAAATTGTGTGTGCTGAAGCCTAGCTGTTGTCAGCTAGAAGGGGCATTTCCAAAATTTTTGTTCATTTGCTTGTTTGGCGCAGGTGTGGTCTGTCCATTGTGACTATCAACTGCTCTCTTTGTTCTTCATGTAAGGTATAATTCTGGAGAGAGAAAAATTCTCCTATTAACTGATCACCATTTAGAGGTAACAAATGCCATGTAGTGGTAAATGCCAGGTGTTGAGCAAGTCACATTACCCAATACCTACCTAACCTTCACAAAAGCCCAGGAAAGTTGGAAATTATTTGTTCCCAGTTTGTAGGCAAGAAAAACAAAACTTGAAAAAAAACAGGCAATTTTTCAGAGTCACACAGCCAGTGGGTGGAAGTGCTCCTCATTTGTCTGATTATAAAGCATGTGATTTTTCCACTTGGAAACAGAAACTTCTCAAACGTAACACCAGAAACTTATTTTAGATCTCATTTAGGTGTTCCTTCATTCTATTTCACCTTGCTCATGGTTGCTTTGAATATTTGAACAAATGAGGTCTAAATATACTAAAAATGAAACTAATTACAGCAGAGCATTTTCTAAACCAAATATGCTTGCAGAATGCAAGGACCAGTTAGGGTCATTGCAGACTTAAACTAGATCTTTGTTTAAAAAAAAAAAATTTCCCTGAAACAGTCTTCACTCATTGTTACTCATTTGGTCTTAGCCATCTGGTTCCACAGTCAGCAAAGGAAAATGTCAAATTCAACAAAATGAGTAGTACTGCTTGAGTTGAATCATAATTTAACTTTTTTTCCCCCTTGCCCTACAGGATATTTAAACAGTGACATTATTTAATAGTACTTTCTAAGTTATTACCAATTCCCTACAAACGTTGCCATTTCCTCCAAATGGATAGACAAGCATTAGGCCAATGAGTCAAATATTCTTCCCTAATACCTAATGACATATAAATTTGAGAGTTAACATTTACTTAATTGCCAAAGCAGTCATGCTAAGTGCATACTCTGACATATTATCAGGTGTTACAAAGGATCATTTCTGAAGGGAACAAAGTTCTATAAAAGCAAGAGACAGTAATGAAATAAAGCATTTTCCAACTCTTTTTAAAGCATCTTCACTTGAGTAGATTGGCCCAGTAGTTTGGAAATGCTCCGTGAGGTAGGAATGCATTTCTGTAATCTTTAACAGGAAGGGCTGTCTGGTTACTTGACCTTTCCTCACATCGCTTAGCAATTCTCTAGCCTTCTCTCCTGACTCCATGGACTTATCTCTCAGGTTTCATTGCTCTGTCGTTTCTAAGTCTGTTTTGCTAATGCATGGTATCTACAGCAAGAGATCAAAGGACAGAGGGAGAAAGAACAAGCTGAGTCTCTTAGCTGTTCCCTCCCTGCCTTGGAAGGAGGTGGTTCTGGCAGGAAGCCCTACCTCTCAGGTCTCACAGCCTTTGGGTACCACTGGCTTCTCTCCAGAGACAGGCAGGTCTAGGGGAGGAAACAGGTTCTGGGTGTCTCCCTTAGCTGTTGGACTTTGAGTTTGTATACTCATTTGACAAAGCTCCCTTTATTAATATCTCTAGTTGGATCATTATGTTGTATTCTGTTGTGTGGACCCTGAGGGAATGGAAACAAAATCACTACAACACCTGTGTCTTAATTCTGGCACTTTTAGGCTACCTAGCCTTCAATGAGCTGCCCCGTTCTTTGAGCTTCTTTTTCGTTTTCTGTAAAATGAGAATAATCGTTGTACCCAGCGAGTACAATAAAGTACATTGATGAAAGTTATTGTATTGCTTGAAGAGAGGAGAATGTTTTCTTTTCTTGTTTGAGTTGGTGCAAGTATGGTCTGTATTAATCACTGACATGATATTCTCAGAATGCTGTCTTCTGGGAAATAGCTACTACTATGTACATCCAAACATTGGGATATAGTTGAGCTGACCATTTCTAAAAAGATGGTTTGATTCCATTTTTTGCAACTGATTATAAGATCCTTGAACCTCTCAAACCCTGGGTTTTCTTCTTCCCTGATGCCCTACTCTGTGTTATTGTAGAAGAGTTTATCAGTAACTACTGGAAGCAGAATAGGTGAGCTCTGATTCATGAACACAGATGTCCTCTGTAGGCTCCAGTAACAATAAGATAACCACACATCACTGTGTAAAAAGGAAATGGCATTTTTGTTGGATTCTGAAGCATTTGTGGACTGTTACCAAAATAATGCACCACAATTCCTAGAGTGATTAGGAAGCAAAAACGTTTCAATGGTGCAGTCTGCATGAAGCTTTGTGCTATGTACACTGGAGAGATATTTAGCAGGAACAGGGAGTTAGTCCTTGATTTATGAGATATTCTGTATGTGATCCTGTTAAGGTAGCTTTCTTAGTCCTCTAACCTTTAGCTTCATCACCCAGAGCTTGTTGGACCAAGATATCTCCAAATCCATTGCTCACAGTCAGGTCAAATGACACTGGCTTAGTGAGGCCCCAGAAGGTGCTCAGAAAAGCAAAGAAGAAGGGATGTATGTAAGGGAACAGAGAGAGTCCAGGAGTCCTTTTTGCTTTTAGGTCAAATGAAGGTTAAAGCAGTCAAAGGGAGTACATCCTTTGGTCAGCAAAGTCAGTTATGTCCTAAGCAGCACAAGGCTGCAAGGACCTGGTTTGGCTTCCCATATGCCTCACTGGTGTGACAATGCCAGCCAGAACCTGGTTCAGATGCATTATTTCCCCTTCCCTCTCCAACTCTGATGCTATCATCATCTTCATCCCAGCAAGGAGACATGGAGTTTGAAATCTATGCTGTGTCCTCTTGATTTGCTGTTAAAAGAAGTTTTGTTTTGTTTTGTTTTGTTTTGTTTTGGTTTTGTTTTGTTTTTCCAGAGCCAAGGGGGGCAAGAGAAAACAGCTACTGCCTGTCCAGATTTTTCTTTATTCTGTTGTGATGATGATAAATCATTTTTCTTCTGCTGCCTCTCATGCCTTGGGCCTCGGGCTCTGTTCAGTGTGCATTGCTTCTTCGTTATTTTCCTTCAAGTCTGTGTTTGTTTGCTTATTTTCCATTATGTCCCTTTGCAAGATGTTTGTGGGATGAGGGTGATAAGGCAGTTTCTTTATCAACGTTATCACTGAGTATTACTAGGCACCGAATGTAGAATGCAAGGACAGGCAGAGATGTGTCAGATAGGCTTTCTCCTCTCGAGGGCTACGGTCTGTGTAGGAAGCCTCATCTAGAAAAGTAATAAAACAATATTTGAGGTCATATTAGGTGAACAGATTATGTGAAGAACAAAGGAAGTTTAGTTCCCTATATTGGCTATTGCCAATCAAGCAAGCGGTATATGTTTTACAAGAAGGACATTATCCCTTCCTGACACCCTTTGGCAAGAGGATTTGTGTCCCTTTTACAGATAAATAAAATGAAGTCAGAGAGAGGAGACAGGCTCCGTGGAATGTGATTTGACAGACTCTGTGGCTCATTCTGTGAGGAGAAAGGTAATAAGTAGATTGAACAATAGGTTTTCAAGGAAGACTGTTTATTGAGTCTTCTCACTGTTATCTCAATCCAGATAGCACATCATAAAAGCTCAGCAGTTGTTCCCAAAATGGGATCCCCAGACCAGCAGCTTCAGCATCATCCAGAAACTTGTCAAAAATGCAAAACTTTAGACCTAAGTCTAAATCTACTGAATCAGAATCTCTTGGCATGGGGACCCAGCAATTTGGCTTTCAAAGGCCTTTGGGTTTCAGAACCACTGACCCAGGAGGGAAAATATGTTCCAGCTGGGAGAAGTGGGTAGAGACAACGTGATGAGGCTTTAGAGCTCTGAGAAGCCAGCATGCACGCTTCGCTGGGCATGGATTGGCCTCAAATAGTATCCTCTTGCTTGCTTAAGAGTGTTAAGGCCAGGATGTGAGGCCCAGGCTGGGCTCCCACAGACTCAGTGTTAGCATCATCTCACCTTGCTAAAGGCAGCAGGGGTTTCAGCTCAGAGGACGTCCTCCTCCTGACATCTGAAAGTGCTCTTGCTCCATTTGGGTGCATATGAAGCATTTTTAACCATGATGGAAAGCAAATACTACCCTTGAATGCCTTGGGGTGAAGGGTAAATTTAACAAGTGAAGGATCTGAATCATTTCTCTCGCTACCCTAGAGCAAACCATTTAAAAAAAAAAAAAAGGAACTGCACTGTCCTGGTGGAGACAGTCTGCCCTTGAGGGCTGGTTGGAAGAATCTTCAGGACAGACCATTTGTCCTTCCATTGTACTTCCACTTTTATTAATATGAAATCTGATTTAAGTGTTGACCATAGCTTCCAATTCCCAGATGAAAAGATATGCACATGTATATTTGTGTAGACAAACCTGCAGACTTCTGATCATTGACTCAGTCCAGGTTTTCTTTAAAAACACTTTTAAATAACAGCTCTCTACACAGTGAGATTAAAAATCTTCCTTACTGCTGGAATCAAGAATGGTCCTGAGTTAGTTGCTTATGTAAGGAGACAGAAAGTATCTCTCTACTCTTGCTTAAGTCTGTGACATCATCTGGTGCCCAGAGCCTTTGCTGGAGGATCATCTATTGCAATACCAATGAAAACACAGAATAACAGGGAATCAGAGGTCATGTTCTCCAACACTAACTATAAGCAGAACTTTAAAAATTATCAGCCTAGAGTTCACCCTGGAAAATATTGGTTATTGGTAGAACACATAAATTTATATCAAGCTCAGGTGTATTGTTGCTGTAGGTTTTAATGAGCTGTGTAACTCATAATCTAGAACTAGTTAATTGTTCTTGGGCTGCAATGAAATTTCAAAAAGTTGACCTTTTAACATTTTTAGTATCCTGAAATTCAAAACTGACTGATATATGTCTATTTGGGTCTTAAGGAGAAATCAGAAGAAACTACATCCTGAAAACATCAGTGATTAGCATTTTGTATATATGGGCTCAAAGAATATGCATGCATGGTACAGAGGGAAATAGGTTACTAATGCTTGTTTCAGTTTAAAGGGAATTTGTTTTGATTGTACATTTGAGTAGATAGAATACAGCATGTCATCGTATCAGTGGGTCCTGCCTATTAATTTTGGATGGAGAGTTTGTGAGACCATGCACTTTCTCATTCATCTTTAATCAAGACTTTTTGGGTTATTGCCATTTCGTGTGGATCACAGAATGCTAACCACGTTCTTAACATAAATAAGAGCATTTTTCCTTCATATTCTTGTCAGAAGTTATCTTCTGCTGTCTTCTTAGAATTATGCTATAGTATTTGGCTCTGGATCACAATAAGTTCTCTGAGCTGTTTTCTAAACCAATTTGGCAGAGAGGACACTTTGCTGCTGGATCAAATGAGGGAGATAGAAGTGAGATGGAAAGACTGTGAGCATACATAGTCCAGAGGAGAAAATGATAGATTCTTTATTAATCAAGTCCTCCAACTAGCTTTCTTTCTTTCTTTCTTTCTTTCTTTCTTTCTTTCTTTCTTTCTTT
>JAJEJO010000814.1:396652-509152 GCA_020662805.1 Glaucomys volans
TTTCTTTCTTTCTTTCTTTCTTTCTTTCTTTCTTTCTTTCTTTCTTTTTTCTTTTTGGGGGGAGGGTTACCTGGGAATTGTACCCAGGGTCACTTTACCCCTGAGCTACATCCCTAGTCTTTCTTATTTATTTATTTATTTATTTATATTTTGAGACAAGGTCTAGCTAGGTTTGCTGAGGCTGGCCTCAAACTTGCAATCCTCCTGCCTCAGTCTCCCAATCCCTGGGATCACACAGGTATGCGCCTTTGCACTCCACAAATCCTAATTTTCCTGTTTGTATGCATCTCTTTCGTGTTGACAGTGTTATGAATTATGATAACTTCAGCGATTGTCCTTCCCTCTCCCAGATTTTTAATGTTTTCCTCTTTATTTTCTTTAAAAAAAAAAAAAAACACTTCTGATATTTCTCCAATCCCATGTACAACAAAACATAAGACCCCAACCACCGTTGTGCCCTCTGGCTCTGCCCAGTTCTCTGCCTGTCATTGTGCCTGGCTCTCAGACTTCTCACAGGAACCCTTTCCCCACATTGCTTTTATCAAGGTCACTAGTCCTTTGTGAACCTGTGGTCCACTTACTTTTCTCCTTGGCAGTTCTGCAGCCTGAGTCATTGTCCCATTTCTCTTTCTTGAAACCCTCTTCTCCCTTTTCTTTCTCAATACCATTTTCTTCTTGTTCTTCTGATGTTTTGACCTCCCTTCATTCTTCAGTTTTCATTTTCTCAGTTATCTGAAGATAGTTTTGCCTTATGCCTTCATTTTGGCATCTGCTCAGTCTCCCCTGCTCAGAAATAGACTGCCCTTAAGAGCAAGTAAGTTCACATGACTGCCAAGTCTATACCCGGAAGACAAGCTGTTTGCCTGAGCTCAGACCCTTTTGTTCATGGGTTTGCTGATCATCTCCCTACTCGTTCCTCCTGTTTACAGTGAAGGAATTACAGTTCAGTGCTTCCCCAGAACAGAACCTGGGGCTTATTTTGGGGTTTTTCCTGTTATCTCTTCCCTGCAGCTCATTGATGCCAATTTCTAACAATTCACATCCTAAATGCCTCTGATGTGCTCCTTTTTTCCGTCCCTGTTTCCCCTGCCTTACTTCATGTCTTCGTTGTCTCTGCCTTAGGTTATTGCTGTTGCCTATTAGACCATCAGTCTCCAATTATGTATTCTCACAAGTGTCTCCTGGAGAGTCCTTTTTGAAGTTCTTGCCTATCATTTCACTGCTGTTGTATACCTTGCATGGTGCCCAAATCTCACAGCAATAAGTTCAATTTCAAAGCATAGTTTTACAGACCCTAGGTCTTGAGTCTAGCTCTATTTCTATCCTCTTCTACTACTAATCTGCTGCCCTCTCTACATATTCACCATCTTTGAATATATGTTTGACATTCCTGGACTTGGCACATGCAGACCTTCATGCCTTCATGGGTATACTATTTTTGTCCTGATTCTTCCCACCTGACACCACCCCATTAGCAAATATAAACTCATATTCTAATGCACTGTCCTAAATGACCTCCTGGAAGCCTTCTATTACATATTTTCTATTTGCTCACCCACACCTGAAGTAAAAGCACCTGAAGTAAAATATCCTTACTCAGTGGTTTTGAGAGTCTAAGACATGCTCCTAGTTTTGTTCCATCTGATTGTACCACAAGTTTCCCTTTAAGGCATATTGCCACCACTGATGTAAGCACTGTGCATGACTGTTAAGAGTTACTCTTACACCAAATGGTAAAGAACCACCAATAAAGTTTGTAGCAGGAAAGACCAATAGAACAAAAATTTAAATGAATTGCAAATTTGATTGACATCAAATATTAGATCAGAGGTGTGCCAGAGGTATCTCATGCTAATTCAAAAAACCCAACTCCTAAAAATTCAAGTGTTGTGCCCACTTGGATGTTAAGCACTTTGTTGTTTGGAATAAGCTATGGTGAGAACATTTACACCAGGAAAATTAGCAAGCTTTACAGATCAGGGCTTTCATTTCTTTCTTTCTTTCTTTCTTTCTTTCTTTCTTTCTTTCTTTCTTTCTTTCTTCCTTTCTTCCTTTCTTTCTTTTTCTTTCCCATCAAATAGCCAGTTTTCTGGCATAGCACTATAATCATGATTATGGTGTAATTAGTCCTTTTCATGTCCATCAAATGTGTGATTCTATGAGAACTCATAGATCCCTGTTTCTGACAGGTCACATCCTCAGCATCTCTCTGTGTCCTTTCTCTCATTCCTATCAACTCTGCCTTAGTTCATAATTTCACTGTCTCTGCCCTAGCTCATTGATGTCGCCTCCCAGTAGACTCTAACACTAGAACAATATTACTGCTAAATCTACCACTAGAGCAGTGTTTGGGTAAGAATCCTGTCAGTCTGGAATTGAAAGAGATAGTTACGTTTGACTGTTTGGGCATAATGATGCCTGGGGCTTTCTTATATGAAAGGGTACTTTTGATTAGCCACCTGTTGCCTATGAAATGGTTTTTCCCTTGTAGTGATAGGTAGATTTCCATAGATAAAGTGTGTGACCATAGCACTTATCTTGAAATAGTTGGCCAGGGCTGGGTTATACCCTGTAGCCAAGCAACAGTGACAGTAATTTGATCACAATGATGTTGACCCCATGACTTTTGACCTTACGATTATCCTGCTCCAGTCGGCTGGTCAATAGCAATTCATCAATGGAAATAACCACCAGGGGGGTTATTATCCCAGAGCCAGTTATCCCAGCCATCTCCATCTTGACTTTGCCCCAAGCATGATCTGGGGAAAAGCTCCTTGTGTCACCTCAGCAGCGGTTTCCTGCCACCCAGGTGGGTTTTAAGTATGTCCATAATTAACACCGCTGGTTGAGGCTCAGGAATGCGACATTTTCTTCTAAGCTGCTCAACCTAATTAAGAAAGTAAAATGTCTGTGAGTCTTTCAGGCAGCCTTTCTCCCTCTGGGTTGTTGAAGCTCTCTGGCTGTCAGCACAGCACTATGGGCCAGGAAAGTTCAGAGAATTACTTCAATAATATGACGTCCTCTTCCATTTAAAATGGAATTCAGTGTTGCTTCCCTGAGAGGCGCTCATTGAAATTCCGTGCATGATCAGTTCCTCTAGTCATTTAACAGTGTCTCTCATGTTTGCCCTGATTTAAAAAAAAAATAGAAAGAGAGAGAGAAAGAAAACCAGCTTTGTATTTGTGATAACATGGATCAGGATGGTATAATTGCAGTGAAGAGGCCCCCAAGCTTGCAGTAATAGGATGGTTCGTCTGATGTGTATGGCCATTAGAAAATGACCCATGCATGGATGTTCTCAGGGGACAGTAAAGAGGCTTTTAAGAATTACACTCTGTGCAGTGTGAAAGCTAATGAGCAAAAGAGCAAGTACGAAGAAAAACTACTGCTTCAGGAAGGCTGGTTTCACTTAGGGCCTGTCACAGATTCCCTCAAATTCATTAGGATGGACTGGTCTTCACTGGGACGTGGACAGCATTACCTCCATTTCTAAGCAGGCTCCCTGCAGGCCATTCTGCAGCATGTTCCCAAGGAATTAAGACCACTAAATAATAAATGTTGATGGAAAGAAAGAGGATGGATTCAGAGACTGCCAATATGTAAGGTGAATGGGGGCATTTGCATCAAAGATGAAAGAACATGTAATAGGCTTCAAGGAAGGGAGAGAAAGCAATTTTTTGCACTCCTTCTTTTGAATCTTTAGAACCATTATATACAATTTCACTTCACATTTAAGCGGAAGAGTACCTATTTATGATTTCCTAATTAGGTATGTTTAGTCTAAATTTTAACCTGTTTAAGATCCTGTATCTTTAACATGTTTTAAAAATAAAATGTCTTTTAATTCTATGCTGCTTTCTTGATTTAAAGGTTCTACTTAAAGTTTGGGGTCTCATAAATTGGGAGATTGGCCTAGAGTCAAAGTGCCTCAAATGAGTCACACCAATCTTTTCAAAATTGTCCCCACTTAACCTACATTGCTATTCCTAGGAATTAAAACCTGGGGTATGTATGAGAATGGGGCACGCTGTGAAATTGGATAGCTTCCTTGAAGTCCAAGGGCCCCTGGTCTCCAGGTAAGTGCAATTGCTGAGGTAGTCCTCCCCTTTATGTAAGGAAGGAGCTGCAGGCAAGGACAGTGACTTCCCCAAATCCACCTCACTGAGGCATAAGGCAGTGATTTCTCTTTCAAGAACCATGGAAATACTAGGATATCAAGCTGCATATCTCCTCACCCTGTCCGAAGCCACCTGGATCACCACAGCTTTTTAAGGAGATGAAACTGAAGGACTTCCCCCCTAGAGCCAGTGCCCTAGTAGTGAAATAAAACTTTGGACTTGGGAACAAACCCATAGTGTTCACAGAATTAGCACAGTTTATAGATAGCAGTCTATACCCTGAAATGCAGTCAGGTGGCCTGGGGGAATCCTGTTTCCCCCAGGCTCTCATCTAATACCTAAGTTGTTTTGAAGAGTCCCTGTTTAATATTCTTTCCCTTACCTATTACTGTCTTCCAAATACAATGAACAATAGCTTCATTTCCCAAGGCCAAGTGACTTTTCCAGGGATAGCCTAGGTAGTTGTCATGGGAGAGTCACGTGACTGAATTGATTCATATGGAATTGAGCTGTTTTTACCTTCTATTTCAAGATTTTAAAGATAATTTTTTGGGGGAAAAAACAGAGTAAATATGCATTGTCTTCAAAAGTTGAGAGGAGAACCATTATTTGAAATGATCCTAGTAATTGAAAGTTGTAATATCAGGTAACTGGATGCTAATAAAGTAAATTGAAGAACTGGAATCCATTTGGAACACCCCTCCCCACTCTCCATCCTGTTTGCCTGGTGTCCCACTATCTGAATAACTAGCTTTTAAAACATTTATTGGGCTATATGAGTTGGTTATCACAGGGTAGTTGTTCTTTTCCTTCGATTTCCATTTTTTCTTTGATACAAACCGAATCTTGTTCAACTAACTGTGAAGCATAATTCTTTTCCTCTTCACTTAATTTTTGTTAACTATTGAGAAAACAATTAATGCAATAAATGGTCATTGAATCCTTGCCACATGAAAGAGATTATGTTAGGGGTGTGAGAGTTGGAAGAATGAATAAGTTGGAATGAATGAATAATGAATAACATCCTTATTCATGTATGTTCCTTCAGTAAGGAAAAAAGGGCTCCAAAGTAAGAAAACCACATTGTAAATTCTTGTTTTCCTATAGAGTAGCTATGTGACCTTGATGAGTTACTACATCTTTCTAAGTTACACTTTTCTGTTCTCTAAAAGGAGTTTGGCAATAGTGACTACTTCTCGAGACTGTGATTGCGAAAGCCTTTAATTCACTGTTTGGCTTAGAGTCAGTGATCGACACATATGGCTGGTTTATAACAGTAAGTCTTCAAAGCCGATGAAAGGGCACAGGAATTGATGGGAAGCCAAGAAACAGAACCAGGTGGATATTGAAAAGTATCAAAATGCACAAACTACAAAACTTCAGCAAAAGGATAACCCAGTCCTGGATAAACACTTTTCTTCTTCATATTTTTACCAACTATGCCATACTCAAGAATTTGCTGAGCTACTTTAATTCCACCTCAAACCTTGAACAAAGTACAGTTTGAATCCAGAAGCAAGCTGCTTGATGATTCCTTAGAAACTTGGGGAAATATTTGTACCTTGGTTCATCCAAGACAAATGAGTTTTGTATTAAGCAGATAATTAAATCTAATCATTTGAAAAGGCATTCTACCATATTAAGAATTTTTCACTTATTAAATACACATGTAAATTATATTGCTTGGGTGAATGGGGGGAGTAAGAACTGGCTAACTTCTTAAGAAATTCACTCTCTTATTTCCTCTTTTCCTGGTCTTCAGCTTCTATAACCAACATCAGTAATGGTATTAGAAACCCCCAAATATAGCTTACTACTTTGTCATTTCACTTTTTCCCAAAATGTTGTATCTGTAACAAAATACTTCAATAAGAGTTAAAATGATGTTAGTTACAATCTTACCAATTTATGTTGCCTAAGCATTATAGACTGTGACTCTTCATAATTAGACTGCGTCAAGAGAAATGTTTCCTTGTGTGCATATTAACAAATTATCCTCAGACTACAAAAAAAAAAAAACATTCAACAACTGTTGTCCTTTGGCCGAAATCCTATTCAGTTTTCAGATTTATACAATGCAGACATTTTAAATTTTATAGTGTCTCCATTCCAGCAGAGTACATTCTTTATTTGCTAGTAGGCATTTGTCCATTCCTAACCTTCTTACTTTCAGAAAATAAATGACACATGTGACTTGAAAATTGAATCCATCTTGACTGCGAATGAAATAATAAAAATAGCTAATGTCTTTATCATCTCCTTAGCAAGCCTACAAGGCACAAGACTATTGCTGTCTCTATTTTGTAAGATGCATTATGTCTTGCTAATCCTCAATAAATATGAAAAAGTTGTCATTTCACAGCTAAGAATTGACAAACCAGAACACATTTCTCATTTGAATAGACAAGATAAGCAGGTTGCCACCAGCACTGCCATCTCTGCCTTGGGGTATGCAGTGTCCCAGGCAGACACTGTTGGTTCATTCTTAGGTCACAGCTATCTCATTTCTATTTGTCTATTTCTGGACGAAGGCTCAGATTCACATTCCAGACTGCCTCCTGTCTTAGGGACCATTCTGCAACCTACCTTCCCTGACATAATTTAAAGAAATGAGCACCCCCCAATTAAACCATGCCAGATGTAAATTTCTTGCCTGGAGAGTGAATTGAGAAATGAACGGGATTCATGAATATAAATTGAACTTTCCTTACACTTAGGTTTTCATCTTGAAATTGGAGAGTATTTGCTCCCCACATAAATCCTTATTTGCCTTAAGTGTGTTTACTGTGGGACCCCAGTGCGAAGCTGGTAGTCCATTGCTATGCATAACTGAATATTAAAGCTCACAAATCATCAGGCAGAGGAGGCCACAGAGGGAGACACTGCAATGCAGTGGAGTCTGTATTCACAGCAGACAGGGATCCTGTTCTGTTCTCCTGGGCTCTGTGCCTTTACTGAGAGGGGGCCACCCAACCTTCTGGCTTTTTCTCTCCTTGAATGTCACTGGATGTTTGCTTCCTCTTCCTCCCCAGATGTTCTGATTGTCCGATTGTCTTAACACTCTATTGTTTTCTCTTCACCGCCATTCTGGTATAGAGGCTGATGTAATAAAGGAATCTCTTTGTTTTCTACCTCCATTTACTTTTGAATGAAAGGACTCTGAAAAAGGATGTAAGGATTCATTAAGCAAATACAGAAATAATTTTGAGACATTGGGGCACCCCAATTTCTGTTACCTCTCCTGCCCTCTCTTCTCTTCTTCTTTTCTCTTCTCTCTTGGTTTTCCTAGTGGTGTTGTGTATTTTGCAAAAGATTCATTGAGGTCGACTGGGTTTTCACTCTATGGTCATCTGGAAGCCCAAACATTTCTCTCATTTTCAGCCTGTACTTTGACTCTTTTGCCAGATATGAGACTCTGTGATAGTCACAATATCATGGATTCTGCAGTGAGTTCACATTGCTTACTCTTTGCTATAGGGTTAAATGGAAAGATTACTGGTCATAAGTTTTCTATAGCTGTACCAAGCAATGTATCTATATAATCATTCATGCATCAAAGCACTTGATGTGGTTTGGAATAATGTCATAACAAAATGATAAAATAGCCTCATGTTTTTTAAGGGCAATTGGATATATGAATTAGAAAGGAAGATTTAGAATAAGAACCAAGAGAAAACTCTTTTTTTCTTGCAGTTAATGTTAAAGGAAATTTTTCTCAGGTACCTCTGCATATGAGGGCTTCTGAGAGGCAGCTTTTGCAGTGCTGTGACCTTAGTTGCATTTTTATTCCTACGTCTGCAGATTTTTCTTTATAGTATAAACTGTAAGCACTTTAGTTATATAGTCCATTGGAATGATACTATTAAACTTAAATAGACTGCTGAGCTTTGACCGTGTACTTGGGTCAGAATGGAGCTGGAGGAAAGGTGGCCATTATCCTTAACCGTACTGATGATAAATGGCATGTTTACAAGGGTTTAGAATAACTCAGTAAGTCAAAACCTTTGTGAGAATGAATTGGGGTAAGAAATGGGAATGTGAAATAAGGTGACACATAATGAAGGGCAAAGGATGACTTAAAGTGACCACTGGTTTTACCTCCCTATTGTAAATGCAAGCAAGATGTCCCCAAGCTTTCAGGTCTCCAGTACTTCGGATATTGTGCTTCAAACCCATTTGGTGGATTGAACCAATCTCCTGATTCAGTAACTGTTTGCAAGCCATGTGTCCACAATATTTCTGAAATGAATAAAATATATAATTTATATCACAAACAGGAACAAAGTATTTTCTTCTGTAAAGACTATAATTTTATCCAGCTTCAATATAAGTTAAAACCCTCACAAGAACTCAACGTGTTATTTATTAATGCTGTGTATTGTCTAGGTGTCTTTTAACCTTGTGTTTCATTTTTAGAATCTGGTTGTCCAACTTAACCCAGTGTTTGTGTTTAAAAAACCATCTAGGATTTTAAAGATTCTCCTCTCTCAGAGGAACTGTGTTAAAATAGCAACTCAGCTTATTCTCAATTATGCAGTATGGTGAAGACTATAAGCTCTGGAAGTACATTATTTTGTAACATGAAGGGCATCTAATTTCTCTATCACTATGTCATTTTCACCTAAATCAAAACTACCTTCCCAATATCTATAAATACACTTCACAGCCTTCTGTTAAGAATGTTTCTTAGGACTGGGGGTGTAGCTGAGAGGTAGAGCTCTTGCCTAGTACACACAGGACTCTGAGTTCAATCCCCAGCATAACCTCCCCCCGCCAAAAAAAAAAAAGGCATTTGAAACCACTCTTTGTTACAATTAAAATAACTAAAATAAATCAATTTTGGTCCACTACTTTAAAAAGAAAGAAAAGAGAATTAACCCCTGACCCACCCAGAAGGATACAAACAAAAAAATCTAAAGTGTCGTGTTCTATGTTATTAATGCAATTAGTGCATGGTCACTTATTGAATGTCTGCCCGGAATTTTCTTTGAGGAACTGGTGGTGAAGCAGAATGAAAGCATGACCCACCTTTCACCTGCTGTTGTCCTTTTGTCTAAGCCAGTGGCTATTTATTTACTCAGGGTGGTGAGGTCATTCCATTCACTAAGACATGGCAAAGCAGAAGTGATCCAGAGCTAATAGGCTATTTGGTATCTCTGTGTGAAATGAGATAATTACAGGAAAGTGGGATAATAGGGGAATGAGTAAATTTAATTTAAAAAAATCTTGATAAGCTGTGAATTCTTCAAGTGTCATTGAAAACCACACACACACACACACAAAAAGCCAAATATGACAGGTGTAATTCATAGCAGCCAACTTATGTCAAAAGACCTCGGTCCTTGTGTCATGAAGAATTTACCATCATGCACGGGTTCATGGGACCACTCTGCATAACTATCAAAATGTCAGTAAATTTTTTTTTGGAGCCATATCTTGTCTACTCTTAGAAATTAAAAAAAAAAAAGGTGTTTTTTTTTGTTTTTGTTTTTTAAGGAAATTAACATCGGGATAACATATTCATGATACAGAGATTGGAGATGCTGAAGATGGCCTTGTGAGCAAGTGCTGTTACTCCACGGAGCATCACCCTGTTCTTCCTGGCACCACCAGTTCAAAAGCTCACTTTTCTTTTCCTCACAGGTTACCAGCCAGTCTTGTCTGGTCAGCAGGGATTCCAAGGCCTTATGGGAGTGCAGCCACCCCAGAATCAGAGTGTGATGAGCAGCCAACAAGGAACTCCGGTGCAAAGCGTAATGGTCTCCTACCCAACCATGTCCTCTTATCAGGTGCCCACCAGCTGCTTGGAAAACTGTGGATTTCAAAGTAGTACTTGGCCAAAGTAGAAGCTGTGTGTATTTTCCTGTTTGGGGTAATTGACTGGGTGGTAGGTGCTTGGCCTACTACTGTTGTTAGTTGACTTTGAATCAAGATTGTAAAAGGAAAGCTGAAAATGGGAAACCTGCTTCTGTAACTGCAGGGATTTTGAATGCCCTGCTAAATCTGTTTCCATATTAACTTCCTATTCATGGAAGAAAATTCATTGAAATTCTATTAATGAAGACTTGGGGGTATTTTATAGAAATTTTACTTATTGGTAGAAAGTCTTCATGATAAATTTTCATTTTTGTACTCATCATAAGAAATTAAATTTTACAATTATTTTAAGCTATTAGAGTTTTTTAAATGGTATCTCAGATTTACTTAAGGGGCACTCATGGGTTTAACAGTTGCATTTTCCAGACTAAGCCAAATCAAGTATTTCAAATGTGTTATTGCACCCTGTTGTGATTTGTATCTTGAAATACATTGGAAGGGGAAATCTGTATCCCAAAATACACAGGAAGAGGTTAGTGCAGCACTTTAATCATTAAATTTAGCTGCACCAGGTACTTCTGGTTCCATGGAACCTACCCTAGCTTATCAGTTACAAAGCCCTACTTATTATGGAACCATCCAAGCCACTTTGTTTGCCTAAAACCAGAAATGGGCATGGCTGAGAGAAGTCCAGCATGGGAGATTCAGACTGCAGTACCTGGAGAACATCAGCAAAGAAGGGAAGTAAGCTCAGAGCTTTCTGCTTCTGAGCATGTACTGCATGCCAGATATTCTGAACCATTCCTGCAGTCCTTTTTGTGGCTCCTTGAAGTAGGTGTCATCATCCAACTGCACTAGGGAATCAGAGAAGATAAGTGAATTTCCCCAAGTGAAATAGCTGACAAATGGCAGAAGTTGGATCAGTGACCTGTTATGTCCAACTCAAAAACTTGAGTAAGTTTCATGACACCATCTTACTCACTGACACATCAGAATAGCCTCTTCACATGTGTTTCTTGCTTCTATCTTTCTCCAGGTGCCAATGACGCAAGGTTCTCAAGGACTGCCCCAGCAGTCCTACCAACAGCCAATCATGCTACCTAACCAGGCAACTCAAGGGTCACTCCCGGCCACTGGAATGCCTGTTTACTGTAATGTTACACCGCCAAACCCTCAGAACAACCTTAGGCTGATTGGTCCACACTGCCCCTCCAGCACTGTCCCCGTGATGTCGGCCAGCTGCAGGACAAATTGTGCAAGTATGAGCAATGCCGGTTGGCAAGTCAAATTTTGAGAGCTCTGGCTGTGGTTTATTTCATCAGCTATTACTCATGGCCTTTAAGGGAAGAGGAGCAAGTTGGGAAGACTGGCTGAAGACTTAAGTATTCACTCAACACTCAAAAGATTGCTGCTGGTATTCTGTAAAAAATAAACAAAGACTAATACACACGTTAGCTGGTCAATGGTGCATATTTCTGTCATGTCTGCTAGGTATGCCTTTATAGCTTAGCTAGTGACATGAATTCATCAAGGTAAGATTTTCTCCTACCACTGAACACCACTGTGTAGATTATAATATCCCTCATTTGGATTAGTTTTGTACTTTGTGTTGAGTTTGTGATGCTAAAAGTATTTAAAAATTATATACTGAATCACATTGTACCAAAGCTGTAATGGAAAAGAAAAGAAGAATTGATGAATGGAAGGAATAATTTATATACACTATAGAGTTTTCTTTTTTTAATGCATATATACTGTATTGTAGTGTTTACTCAAAATAAAACTATTTGACCTTATGGAGGAAGGTCATGTTTTTACCACCAGTTTGATTCACTCTCTCTTTCCATATGTGTTTTTGATGTGTTGCTGTTATCCTCTTCCAATGCAATTTTATGAATAATGCTTGAAAAATATGTTCCAGGCATCTGCAGCTGAACTAGCCTCACATTAGGAGATGTTGTAGGCAACATTTTCCTCTACACCATCTAACCAACAGCAGTTTCTTGTCATAACACTATATAAGGGTCCTGAAGATAAGATGGCATCCATTTCATTCATTCATGAAGGTCACATTTCTGTGGTATATAGCTTGCAAATGGCATTATAGCACTATTGTATGCATGTAGTCATACTTCACCAACTAGGAAAATAAGTGTCATTGGTAACAGCAGCCCTGAAACAAGCCCATTCTCCCTTCACTGGAGTTCTACCACTTACCTGGAAAATAAGATACCTCTGCTTAAGTGGAAATGAAAAGACACATAAGTCTGTTTCCATCAGTTACATTGGACCATATGATGGAAAGGCCTCTGATATTGACAGTGAGCCAGTAATTCAAAGATGCTAATTTTACCCTAGTACCAAGATAAATACAGCAATGATTTAGTCATAAAGACCTAGAACACTTGCGAAGACATTTTGAAGAAGCTTGTGGGTATCTGAATCCAAGGTGTTTTAATTCATTTTAGATTTCTCATGTCAAACTGAGTTATGATGACCTCTGAAAATTTATAACAGAACTCTGAACCTTCTGAAAGATATTTAACTGCAAAATAAAACCTCACAGCTCTCACTTTACTATCACAGCACAATGACTGACAGCTTTGTGCTTTATACTCCCTGCCCAGAGACCACCATGACCAATAGCTGAGACCAGGAGAGCACATCTGGAAAGTTCACATTGTTTTGTATATCATCACACTCTTCATATTAGATTTGCCATTTTTACATTGTTTTTCTGTGTGTGGAGGTAAGCAGTTAAAAACTCTACTTGACAAATTCCCATCGCTTCCTTTCATACTGTCATTTTCTTTTTCTTTTAAAAGGGAACTTTTATGAATGTTTTAATTACCTTCATTCCTTCTGAAGTCTGTCCCATTTTTCCGAATCTGTTTATTTCTTCGTCATAAATAATCCCTGATCATGAAAAGTGTTATTAAAAAAAAAGGATTTTTTTTGTTGTTGTTTTTATTGAGCCATGAAACCAAGAGTTGACCTGAGGAAGGACAGTATATTTTCCCAAATAATTTCTTCCCCTAATGGAAAAAGGAGTTTGGCTAACATGGATTCATTTTTGAAATATATTCTCTTTTTGGATTTCTGACCTTGGCTGATCTCAAACTCAACCATCCAAATATGAGTTTGAATATTTATCTTCTTTCAATGAAATTCTGGGAAATTTTGTCATTTTCTTTAATAATCTTTAGAATAATCCTTAGAATTACCAAGGCTTCTTTTTTTTTTTTTTTTTTTTTTTTTTTTTTGGAACCAGGGATTGAACTCAGGGACACTCAGCCACTGAGCTTCATCCCCAGCCCTATTTTGTATGTTATTTAGATACAGGGTCTCACTGAGTTGCTTAGGTCCTCGCTAAGTTGCTGAGGCTGGCTTTGAACTTGTGATCCTCCTGACTCAACCTCCCAAGTCGCTTGGATTACAGGCGTGTACCACCACTCCCGGCTCCAAGGCTTCTTTTGATGAGAAAAAAAACCAACAGGGATTATTTCTCTTTGACCACTCTACCCCATGTGTGGTGGTCTTTCATATTTAGACATTTAATATCATAATAAGTCCACATGAATACTGTTTCAGAATTCTTCTTCCCTATTTTCACTCATATCTAGCATTATGATATTCCAAATACTACACTATTCTTTCTATTATCTTACATTAGAATATGCAAGGTGATTCTGTAGAAGATAGTGTTATTCATGAAGCATTTTTAGAATTTATGGTCAAGTGACCATTTTATTTTCATGTTGGTTGATAATTTTCTCACAATCATATTTTAAATTACAGATTATTCAGCTTATAACCTAAGCTACAGCTACATGGGTACTCAGATGTATGAATACATAGATAAATGCTTACAATTAATTCTAATGATCTCTACCTCTACATGAATATAAAAGAATGATTTATGCATTCCCTTGTTCAGCAAAACATCCTTGTATAGTTGATTATATTCTGATTATGTGGCTCCATTCAAAACAAGAACACAAATAAATTTTAAGCACTTACATTTATTCTCGTAAACTTTATCTTGGATACTCTAATAGTTGGAACTAAATATTCTAACTAGGATGCCAATGGATTTAAGCCATGATCGTGTTGTTGTTTAAACATAGTCCCATGGGGTGTGTGGTGGGCAGGAGAGGATGCTATCCAGCTTTATGGAAATAAGATTATGTAATTAATTATAAACATAGTTGGGAGAGTCAGGTGGACAAAGCTGCAGGTCCACTCCCCCTGTGCCCCAGCACTTAGATATCGAGTACCTAGATCACTTACAAACCAAAAATCAAGTATCATAAATACCTCGACCTACGAGGTATTTTATATATATTTTATATAAATATAGAAAGTCTCTCTATTTTCTAAAATATTTTTCATGGAAGATTCTTTTTTTTGGGATATTTATCATTGTAACATGAAGCAGACTATTTCAAGAGCAATTATAATTGAGAGACAAGGTTAATCAAGGTTAACTTATCTTTTTAAAAGCTATCTGGTTTCTGAAAACCTTTAATATATCACTTGATATCATGAATTTGCAAAAGGGAGACATAATTGTTATAGTTTCACAAACTTAATTGGAGTAAAATATCCTTCGTTCACAGAATATATCTAAAGACTAATATTTTAAGGAACATTTCTTTAAAATTATATTAGAAAATCCTAAACTAATAGTAAAAATTTAGTTTTTATGTTAATTTCAGTAGGAATAGTGTTATTCGTCAGAACCCAATGCCACAATCCCACTTCTGACTATGACATTTTTGGCAACTATTGTAGTGTGTAGTATTTCAGTATTTCCTCCTTGAAAATCTGAAACTGAAGGGAATTGTCATAGTTCCAGGTTTTCTTTATCTTTATTTTTGTGATTCTTAATATTGAAGAAGTTCCTATTATATAGTCATACAAGTATAAAATATGTGGACATAGTTGCCTCTAATGACTATACCTCTATGTGAGTGTTAAAGGGAATGAGAGTGATCTATTCATTAATTTGTTCAGTGAGGTTTTATTGCATACGTTACTAATTTCAAGACTTTGAATTACAGTCTGTGGAGTCTTTACTTTTCAGAAGCTCATGAATTAGAATAAATTATGCCAGTACATAAATACAAAATAATTTAAAAGTTAGTCATAGGTCTCATCTGAAAAATAGCATAAAAATAGAATTTGAGAGAAGGAAGAGATAAGTTCTAGATACAGTTTTATGAAGCTTTTGTTCTGCACCATGTTGGAAAAATGGAATTTGGGCACGCAGAGAGAGGCAGCCATGTGTAGGTCATAACCCAAACTAGAAGAAATGCCTAAAATAAAAAGAAAGACATGCAAGAAAACACAAAATATGATATAGGAGAGTTGGTGTGGGAGGTGACTAGCTAGAATAAAGGGATGAGTCCCAAAAAATTCACAGTAGGCCTGCTTGGTGTGAACTTGAATGGCAGGCAAAGCTAACGAACAAGGAGTAGCTTATGAAAACGTTTGAACACAAGAAAATGTGATCTCAGCCATGGCTCATAAAGAAGTGTATGCCTCAAAAAGTAGAATGGATTAGACTTGAAAAAGTCTCTTTATTAAGAAACCAGAGAGGAACACAATAATAATTAAGATGGGCCACTGAGCTACAGCTAAAATTAACATTATTGGGATAAGTCAGAAATGAGTTCCAGCTCTAGACTTTGCATGCATAGCAAAGCTTTAGAGATAATTATCATATTTTTCTCTCTTGAGCATAGCCTTTTGCATCAGAGTATATAAGTGCCCTATCATAAGCTGCATCACAAAGCACAGTAAGTAAAATATCTCAGGGTAAAAAGAAAAACTGACCTGAAATTGGAGCTAGCATAGGAGGATGCCAAAGCTCCGTTACGATGTATTTAGTATTAATACACAATATGCAAGGAAATCTGGTATCAACTTCCCATTTCCCCTTGTTAAAAAAAAATGTCAGAACACTTCTGCGTTACCACTTCGCATGTGTTTTCCCGGACTCTCATGGATGCCTCTACTTCTACAAAAATCAGCAATATCTGCTTCTTCCCATGCTATTGGGTCTAAACTCCTTACATAGAAAGGTTGTTTTCTCTAGATGTTTCCCATTATTTTCCAATAGTTCTCAGTTTTAGCGTTTATTCCAAGTTCAAATTTTTAGCCACTTTGAGCAGGACACTGCAGTCTCCAATCTTTCCTATAGATAGATTTACTGCTATTATGTGTCATCAGTGGCAAGAGATTCTTACTCTTCGAGTTGGGTCCTCTGCTGCTCTCAGCACTGTGCTCACAGTAGGGGTGAGAGGCATCTGATACTCTTCATCTTCAGAGGAAAATCACCTCTTGATCAGTATCCTAGCCAGGAACTGGTTCTTCTACTGCCCATGATGAGGCTTCCCCTAAAGATCAGCCATCTCCCTGACAGCAGAAAACCCAGGGATGCTTTGATGCTTGTGTTTGTCGTTTGATTCATTATACTGCTTTAGTCAGAGAAGAAGAGGTCACACATTAAACGAATTGAGGGAGATGCAAATCTGAATAAGGGTGAGTGCCAATCTGAATTTGATTGAAAGCCAAGGATGGAAGTTGATGGAAGTTCATCATGGCCCCTGGGTAGAAGATGCCCAAACCCAGCCCAATCTGACTGGATAGCACCCTGTTGAAGAGTCACTTTTTGAATGTCCAGTGTCTCACCCCTTCAGTGTCTGGAGTACACAGGGGACACCCAGAAGTTGAGACGGGGAGAAACATGGGTATGGGAGAAGGTAAGACATAGATGTAACAAAGGTCCCAGCATTCAAACAGGGTAAATTTTGTTCTGAAACTTGCTTCCAGCTAAAGAATCCAGGACTCTCACATAAATGGCCCAAAGAAATAGATCTGATACTTAAATGTAGGATAAACCTAGGGTCATATTGCTCATCCTATACCTTAAAAGTTTTACACTGTTAATAGCTTTGAAAACATCAGGTTTGCACTGCCATGATGCTACCACTAGTGTCCTCTCTCCTCTTCTTCTTATAGTTCTATTTTTATTTTTTCTTCATGGGGAATTTGCATTTGATCTTCTGGGTTCTTGAGAAAGTAAATCAGTGGGCACCTCTGTCTCTGCAAACATTTCCTCCCTTTGTGTAAAAGAACAGTGAACCTCAGATAGCACAGGTTCACATTTCTTTGAAGAAATATGAGTGAGTGTGCTTTACCTTTCCATCACAGGGTGGTTGACAGAAACACTATGTATATGGTGTATTCTCAGTCACTTGTATCGGTTCTGTGATTGTTTCCAACCTGGTGAAAATTTAGAAGCAGGAAAATTACCTGCTTTTTTTTTCTTTTCCCAGAAACGGGATGATCATCTGTCATTGTCAAGTGTTTAAAATTTTTGTTCTAAAAGAATGAGGCCACCTTTCCAAATGAAATGTACAAGCCAATTTCATCCTTTTGAAAAGAGAAAGGAATTACTTAAGGTACTTAATAGTAATGTAATAGAGAGCAATGGCCTGAGACTGAGAAAAGAAGCGATTTAAATTGGACATTAAGAAAATTTCACTTGAAGCAAGGACAATTATACAATGAAATAATTTCCTAAGGGAGAAACAGTGAGATGCCATTAAGAGAGTTGTTTAAAATAGAGTAGATAAAAACACTTGCAGCTGAATCTGCTGAAGGATCATTTTATGATTGATTGCCTTACCATGCAGATGCTATCTACCCCCAAGATTTACCTGACTCAGTGAGTCTCTTTTCATCAGGGAATGAACTGGTCTGTACCAGAGGACTAGGATGTATGTATTCTTCCCTCCTTCCCTCTTTCTTTGGGTGTGTGTATGAGTGTGTGTGTGTGTGTGTGTGTGTTATAATACAAAATGTAAAACTTCAAATGCATCCCAAGAAAAAAAGGCAAGAAGAATGTAGAGAACTACCATTGTAAAATATCCACTCTGAGCCAGAGAGTGTCTCAGGACATTTTTTGGTATACAGATACACGTGTGCACACATACACACACACAAGCATATGTTTCCATATCTAATATTGAATCTTATTAAAATATTTTATCTGCATTTATTCTAATTTAAACTTTCTTCAAGGAACTAGTGGGTAGATTTTATTTTTTCCCAAAATAGCAGTGCTGATCTGTCTGCGTTGCTTATCAAGGGAATGCATCATACCATCTTCACTTCATATGACCACCATATTGCATTTTGGGGAGATATTAACAGCATTGCTTCCTGAGATCAGAAGTCAGGAGTTTGAGTACCATCTCCCCCCCAACCACCACACACATACATTCATACACATGCTGTGGGATTTGTGCGAGTCCTTTAATATCCGCAGTTTCAGATTTTACATTTGTAAATGGAAATGGAAAGGCCACATTGCATGAGCAGCATTCATGTACAGAGGTTAAGTCAATTTGTAGTGCACTGTTACCAAGAAGCTGACATATAGGCTTGGAAGTTTCCCTGAAACTCTCACTATGAAAGTCCTTTCTGGAAAAGTATGCATTTTTAGGGGATATTTTAGATTTTCTTTTATGCCAAGAGCCTTGAATCCACCAGTCTAGACTGCTTTTCTGCCCTTGCGGTGCCCTGACTCTCTTGGGAAAAGCATCATTTCACACTCTACTCAGTCTCCCTCAGCTCCACCACATCTTCTTCATGTTCAGTCCTTGTCTGTATTGGGTGTGTCCACTCGGGATGATTTGGATATGCGATGTTTGTATCCAGCCTTATTTACACATGTATGCCAGTCCCACACTCTGGGGTAGGGGAGGTGATGGACTCATGCTGGTGTGGGCTCCACTTCCTATGGAGTAGCCAAGTCATAAAGGCAGAAGCCGAGAAATGCCTCTGGGCAGGAGGGTAAACATAGGTCATAGTTCTTTATTTTTTTACTATTATCTTGTTTAATCTTGTTCTCAAACTCTGTACCAGTTCCCTCTGGCTGGCATAATAAAACACCACAAACTGGATGACTTAAAACAGCAAAAATACATTCTCTTTCACACAATTTAAGATACTTGAAGTAAAATATTTGAGTGTTGTCAAGGGTACATCTTCTCTGAAGGCCCCAGGGGAGGATCCTTCCTAGGTCTTTCAGTTTCTAGCGTCCTCAGGCATCCTTTGACTTGTGGCAGCATTAGTTATAATTGCTGTTCCTGTCTTCAGATGGCCCTTTAGTACATGTTCCTTGTCCATTTTTTTCCTTCCATTTTTATGAGGATACCAGTTACAATATACAATAAAGTTTATGATACCCATTATTTTTCCCTTTTTACCTAGGCTACTAGGAGGCTTGGAGTTAGTTTAGACTCTTAAAAACTGTTGTAGCTTCCTCAACAAGAAATTTAAAATTGAGCATCGTTTAGGCTTCATTCCACTATTGCTAATTAGCGTGCCCTTTCTTTATACTATAAGCTGTTTTGTTATTCCTATATTGAAACATCATTCATGGGCTGGGGATATAGCTCAGTTGGTAGACTGCCTGCCTCTCAAGCAGGAGGCCCTGGGTTCAATCCCCAGCACCGCAAAAACAAAACAAATAAACAAAAACATCATTCATAAACTTTCAAATGTAAGTGGGGATTATTATTAAATCAATCAATTTCTATTTTATACCACATGAAGAAATCAATTATAAATATTTTCTAATTTTCCATGTAAAAACTGAAATAAGAAAGATTTTAGAAAAAAATATGAAGGCATATTTTTGAGACCTTGGAGTAATTAGGTATTTCTTACACAGAAACTGAAAAGGTTAATGATATAGGAAAAAGGGATATATTAAACTTCTCTCGAATTAAGAAATTATATTCATCAAAAGCCACCATTAAAATTCTGAAAAAGGAAGCATAGATTCAGAGAACCTACTTATAATGCATATAAATGGCAAAGCACTAGAATAACCACATATAAACCACAAGGAATTCTACAATCAATAAGAATGAAGTAGTAAATGTAATAGCAAAATGGACAAAAAAGTTGAACATATACTTCAAAAAAGATATCCAAATGATTGATAAGTGTGGGAAAAGATATGCAACTTCATTATTTATTATGGTAATGCAAATCAACACCATATGAAATTTGACTCCCAAGTCACCAACCAGAATAAAGGGGAAAATAAAAAACACCGACATATCAGATGCTGGCAAACAGGTGAAGCACTAGGAACTCTTGTGCATTGCTGGTGGGAGTACAAAGTGGTAGAGTTACTTTGGAAAACAAATGGTGATATCTACAAAAACTTCAGTAGGCATAATTCCCTATTTGTATATCCAGTGAAAATAATACATACATTCAACAAAACGTGTTTAAAAATGTTCACCGCAGCACCTGTGTAATATCCAAAAAATAGAGAATGTCTCAAATGTATATTGACAATAGAATGGATAATTCTTGGGTCATATTCAAACAATGGAAAATTATGTATCAGTGAGAAGCAATGAATTCTTTCTACATGTAAAAGCATGAATAAACTTTATGAACATATTGTTAAATAGTAGAAAGCAGGTATAACAGAGCATATGATATGTGATTTCATTCAAATAAAATCCGAGTAATCTGTGCTTGTAGAATCAAAATAGCTTTTACCTTTAGAGGGTGGTAAGGGGGACACTGAGTTTGCTGATAATATTTTATCTAAGTGTTGGCTACCCAAATTTGCTCAGTTTATTGACAATCATCAAGCTCTCCACTAAAGATTTGCCCATTTTTCTGTATGACTGTTTATACTTAAAAAATTGATTAATCAATTTCTCTCTGAGAAACTTTCAATATTGAAATGTTTTTACTCTTTCATCCTCTTGACAAAATTATAAAACGTGTACCAGACTATAGGAAGTGAAAAATGTCATTTTGATCAGCAAAACATTCAAAACATTTCCTTATGAGAAGGGGACTGATTTAAAGGGCTTCCTATTTTTCTTCTGTTCATAGTTTTCTCTGTATTGATTGTTTTTTCCCCAAACCTGGAAGGAAAATGTAAAAAATCAACAATTCATCATTTTTTTGTGGATTATTTAATGTCGGGATCTTATCTATTGGGGACCATGGTGTCTTTAAAGTAGTGAAAACAGCGGATGGGTGTCACTTACAAAACCTTTTTAGAATTCCTTGGAAGCACCTAGAATTCCAGTTTTCATAGGGCTGGAGTTGTGAAGCATGTTCTGTGGGACAGGAAATGAATTCCATTCAGGATACATGAGATACCCCTCCCTCCTTAAGAGGATTCTCTCATTTGATAAGTGAAGGTATCTCCCTTCAGCCTGTGAGCTCTGCGGGAAAAATCAGAGGAACCTCCTGCCTTCTCTTACATCGAGGCCAGGCATGATCTTTTATATTTTAAAAACAGATTCATGTATAAAAGGAGGGATTTGGAAAGATCTTTTATCATTTAGAAATAGTTTTTCATTTCTGTGTTAACCAGAGGGATACGGTCTGATGCTACACGGACCAAGAAGTTTAAGTTCTCAGAAACAACAAAAAACTTTTTTCTTCCTCATTCATGCTACACCTGTAAGGTGTAATTATTCCACCTGTAAGGTGGAATTATTTCTGCCCCTGTGTTATTGATGTCAAAGCCTGTATCTTGAGAGCAGCTTCCTTCGTTCTCAGGCCTTCAGACTCAGACTGCGATCTCCTCCATTGTTTCTTTGGCTCTCCAGACTTTGAACTGCTGTAGTTTTTTATTGGAGTCACCACCTCCTACTATTGGCTTTTGTGGGTCTCCAGCTTGGAAATGGTGGGAATTTTCAGTCTCTATGATTGCATGAGCTGATTGCAGCACATATGTAATGTGTGTGTGTGTGTGTTAGGGAGATCTCACTAACACAATGTTAAGTTCACTGTGAGGAAGGCCTGAGAAAATCACCACTGATCTTATTGACATGGATGTCCTCACCAGCACAATCCTGATGATGAGTCATGATGTCATGATGTCCTCTGGGCCCTCCCATGAAAGATGAATCTCTGGTGGGTTTTCTGATCTTCCATAATCTATCCATTCCAGCAAACCTATCTCCTGACCCACATTCCTCCCTCTACCAACTCCCAGGAAAGCAGTAGCTTTTCTACTTCCTCCATGTTGTCCATCACTTCCTCCAAGACTCAGAGTCCCTCTGATCATACCGGGAAAGATCAGTCATATGGATGCAGTTCACTGACGAAAAGTCTGGGAAACATTCCTGGTTTGAGAATTTTTTGAAGCGAAAACTGTACAACATGGAAACAGAAACTCAAATATCTGGCAGAAGTTGAGTCTCTCCTGACATGTGAATAAACAAAGGTAAAAAGAAAAGTTGGAGAAAAATGTCATAATTCTGATTGGAATGATGATGAAAACTGTCAAAAAATATTATATAGAAAGGAAAAGTTGAACATAACTACAACTATGAATAAGATAAAAATAAGTCAATATTCTGAACAACTAACTATATGCCAATAAATTTGAGATGAATAGATGCAATGAGTTTTAAAGGTCACTCCCCAAGCAGTGTCTAAACCTGATAGAACCATGAAATACAAACAAAACAAGGAAAGAATAAGACAAATTATAGACTAAACTCATTTATGAAAATAAATGCAAAAATTTAAAATAAAATGTTAACAGAAGGAACTCAACAGTATCCTTTATACTGATAAATAACATATAGGTATGTATATATCATAACCAAGGTAGCTTTATCTCAGGAATGCAGGGAGATTTAGAATTGACAAAATCTATTAATACACTTCACTACCATAATTGTTTTAACTATAATACCATTTCAATAGATGCAGAAAAATAACCATTTGATATAATTGCACATGCTATTTGTGAAAATAACCAAGAGCCTCTTTCTTGGCTTACTAGGTTAAGAAAGGAAATGTTTTAAGTGTACCTAGTTCAAACTTACTGGGGCTTTGTATGATAAATGATACTAGGTGTGCTCTTTCAAAGTTAAAGATTTGATAAGGATGCTTGACAATTTCATGTTTATTTGATATTGTACTGGAGATGTAAACAAATACACTAAAAAAAAATAAAGGATATAAAGGTTTGGAAAGAATAAATGACCCTGTCGTTCCCACATAATAGGATTGTTTCTATAGAGGAATCAAAAGACAATAAAGATAAAATACCATAATTTATACCAATAAAATCTCATAAATATACAACCAAAATATAATATCCAACCCCAAATACACAATCCATCATCATCAATTATATGACCAAGCAGCATACACAAAAGATGAGATGCAAATGATCAAGTCTATGTAACCTGTAAGTTCAACAAAACCATAATACCTGTCTATTCAAATGAGTTGAAAGGAATTTTCAAAGAAAAATCGTAAAAGTTTGAAGCACATGTAGAAGACCTAATAAATGTAGCATGCCTCCTGTTCAAGGTGAACATTTCAGTGAAAACTCAGTTTCAGAGATGCTACTTGGTACGGATTATGTGATCCCACAAATTTACATACTGAATTCCTAACTTCCAATATTTCAGAATGTGACTGTATTTGAGGATAGGGATCTTAGAGAAATAAAGTAAAATGAGGTCATTTGCATAGCTCAAGTTCAATGACTGGTGTCACTGGGGAGGAAACTAGGATCCTGACACATGTGCACAAGGGAAAACCCATGTAAGGACACAGGAAGAAGGTAGCCGGGTGCAACTCAAGCGCAGAGGCCTCAGAGGAAGGTAAGCACCTTAAGCTTGGCTTCCTAGCCATTGGAACTATGACCAAATGTATTTTTGTGGCTTAAGTCATTCAGTCTCTGGTCCTTTCTTATGGTAGCCCATGCACCCATACAGTTGAGTATGTATCAGTTCTCCATAACTGAAATCAGGAATAAAAAGTATGTGTTTAAGAAACTTCAAAATTGCATCCTAAATTTCGTATGGAAAAATGAACCGTTAAGAACATCAAATGAATTTTGGCCAACAAAATAAGGGCATTGCCCTATCAAACATCAAAGCATTTTATAAAAATGTACAATTAAGATTGCATAGGACTGACACACTCATATTCATAGCAATGAAATAAAGGGCCTAAAAACAGACACATCATATGAAAATAATGCACTGCAAACTAAAAAACCTTAGTCCAGTAACAGTAATAAGATGTTTTATCTCTATGAAAACTAAAATTAGATTTTTCTCACAAGGTACACAAGAATAAGTGTAAGGTATATGAAAATTCTAAGTATGAAAAACAAAGCCATAGAATGTTAAAAGAAACTGTAGAAGAATGTTTTCATGTCCTTAGGTTATGAATTGATTTTTTAGAGAAGAAACAAAAAGAACAGAATTATTAATAAATTTGGATTGCCATAAGACTTAAAGGCCTCTACAAAATGTCTCTATGACAAGGTGAAAAGAGAAAGTACTGACTAAAAAATATTGTGTGTATACATACGCATAAATAGATATACATATTCTAAATATAAAATGAACACTTGGAAATCAACAAAAGGATACATAATCCAATACAAAAATAGATAACAGAATTGAAAAGAATCAATTCACAGAAGAGTAAATTTAAGGGTCAGTAAGTGTTTAAACAAATGTTTGTTCTTGTTTTAGACCTTTCTGCTGCTATAACAGATTGCCATAGACTGGGAAATTGATAAAGAATGGAAGGCAATGTAGCTCCCTACTCTGGAAGTTGAAAAGTACAAGAGCAAAGGATACATCTAGTGAGGGCTTTCTTGTTAGGTCCTAACCAGTAGGAGAGAGAGAAAGAATGGAAGAAAGAACACCAGAGAAAGCAAGGGGGCTGAACTAAGTCTTTTATCAAAAGTCCACTCAGCATGAGCAACCAACACTTCAACTACATTAATCCATGTGAGCTCTGCCCTCATGAGGTAATCACCTTTTAAAGTCCCACCTCACCTGGCACAGTGGCATACACCTGTAATTCCAGCAACTTGGAAAGCTGAGAAGGAAGAAATCAAGTTTGAGGCCAGAGTAGACAATTTACCAAGACCTTATCTCAATTTTGAAAATAAAAGAGGCAGGAAAAGGTAGCTTCATGGTAAACACCCTGCGTTCAATCCCCAGTACAAGAATGAATGAATGAATGAATGGACGGATGGATGGATGGATGGATGGATGAATGAATTAATGTCTCACTTCTCAATACTGTCATAATGACAATTAAATTTCAACATGAATCTTAGAGCAGATGTTCAAACCATAGCAATGATCAACTACTAATGATCAGGAAAATGACAAATTTAAAATTCCAGATACTATATTACTCTTCACGTTAGGAAAAATTAACAAGGCAATTATAAATGTGTATGGTTAGGATGTTGAGCAATGGAAAGTCTTGTTCACACTAGAGGAATTGCAGGTTGGTTGTCTTGGGAAACAAGTTCTCCTCATCTGGAAATGTTAAAGGTAAGCACACACTGTACCATGTGTTTCCACTGGATAGAAAACACTCCAGATTACTCTTTGCACAGGGAACCAAGAACATGCTTACTAGAATGCTTAAGAGGTAGTGTTTTTAAAACAGAAAAATTTGAATTGAACCAAATGCCTGTAAGTAGGAGAAAGAATGAATTAATACATTCACATAATGAAAGACAGCATTCACTAGTAACAAATGAGCTAGAGTTACACATTCGATGCAAAAATCTCAAAAAAGATAAATCGTGAGGAAATACACAAATAGAAGATAAATATCAAGATATCATACTTAAATAAATTTGAAAATATTCAAAATAATAGTGTGTAGTTTATGAATATGTATAAAGTATAATTAAAACATAATAAAATATGCATGTGAATGATAAATATTAAATTCAGGTCAGTGATTAATTCTGGGGAGAACAGAATGAAGAATGGAATATATTTACATGTGTACTTGAAATAGATCTGCAAATAAAGATAAGAAATATGAAAGCAATAATTTCACAGAAAATAGATGGTTGAATACTTGATTGCAAAATTCATCATCCATACCCTCCTGAAGCCATGATCTTTCAAATTAAGCATTAAGATATGCAGACCAAAAGGTGTTTTGTTATGTGTTTTACTTTTATGAATTTAGTGGAACTCTGTGAAGTGTTCTACAATTCTTCTTGTAAACATAGTTTATTAAAAAATGTTTGGAGCTTTGAATAGTTTGTCCATAAGCACTGCCAGAATTATTATTGTTGTTATTATTATTATTATATTTTGCCTGTTTTAAGAGAAATGTTGCTCCAAATAGTTATCTGAATACTGGCTACCTATTTACGCCTATGACTTTTTTAGCAATAAAAGCAGATCCAAACTGTATTTATGAAAAAAAAAAAAAGAATGTGTATGTGTGTGTGTGTGTGTTTCACTTCAGATTCTGCTTTATTTGCTTACATGAGAAAAATTGGATTTCTCAGAACTTTTTGAGCATGAAGTATTGCTGGTACTTTTGTATTCAGTTGAATTCAATTAACATTTCATCTTTATTTTTATTGTTGTTGTAAATAGTATTTACTAGACACTTATTAAATGCTAACAGAACAAACTAAATAAAACAGATCATTGGAGATGCTACAAACATCTATGAATGTAGAATATGAATTAATCATATTTAGGATTTTTTTTAAATGAATATACTTTTTCAGGGTCTTGATTACTGTTTATGATAGTTACCAATGTTCACTAGTAAAACTAATTTGACATTGCTGAGTAATTTCGGCAATCGCAAGCAAGTTAAAAGTTTTGGACTTGAGTTTCTCTTCTCAGAAAGAGACTTTTAAACCACTTAAATGTGGTTTATTGCTCTCTTTTCCATAAGATTTTGTACTTTTCTGTACCATTAGGAAAACATTAAATAGTGAATCTTGTACCTATTCAAACTATAGAGAGCATTTAATGTTATCTGAGGCCACTTAGGGTAAATTTTGAACATTCATAATGAGAACAGGACTAACATTCATATGTACTGCATTCTGTCTTAATACTTATTCATTATAAAATTGATTTATTCCACTAGTATTCTGTCAGAGAGGAAAAAATAAAATTATTATCAGTCTCTGCATTTTTAATACAAAATCCCCAACTTAACTTTCTAAAACCACAAGATATACAAGGAGGAAAAAGAATAATCAGATAATTAAAGTAAACCCAAAGACAATTAATATGTAGGAGTCAGTAGAAAAACTTATAACCACCATAATAAATAAGTTAGACAAAGAGGTTTTCTATTTTTGTTGTTGTTGTTGTTGTTCTTGGGTGGGGATGGGCATGGGTGTGGTGCTGGGGATTGATTGCTAGGCAAGTGCTCTTCCACTGAGCTATACAACTCCAACCCAAAAGAACAATTTTTAAATGGTTGAAATGATCAAGAATTTCAACTGAAATGTGGGAATCTTCTAAAGAAATATCAAGTGGACATTCTAGAACTGAAAAAGAAATATGACTGAGAACTATTGAATGGGAAGAGACAGCAGAATACAGAACAACTGAACTCAAAAACAGGAAAAAATATGAAAATTTAAGAACAGAGGCACAACTGATGCAAAGAGCAAAATAGCACAGGAAATGTGTAGGACCCAGATGGCCTAAGATATACACAACTGTAGCCCCAGAATAAGAAAACAAAGAGATGCATAATTAAGGAGGAAATGGACAAGATGTTCCTAACAGTTAAAATTTGTCATTTCACAGATTCAAGCCCAGCAAAGTCTAATAAGGTTAATGCAAAAAAATTATGCAATTCTTTGGGATATTTGGTTGAAACTCATCTGGGAGGTTTATTTGGTAATAGCTATGGATCTCCATGATCAGCTTCTGGGTCCTCTGGGGAATACATGGCCCAGGTGACCTTTGCTAGAATGGATTGTGTCTGCCCCCAAAGTTCTCTTATAGTCAATTAGGATATTATACTTATGGCAGCAAGGCAGGATTCCAAAAGGGAAGAATTAAGGCTCAGGTCTGACACAATGTCATTTCCATCATATTCTATTAGCCTTAGCAGAAACACAGGGCCAGACTACACTCCAGAGGTAGAATAGTCTTTATTTGATGTGATGAACTTCAAAATATCATTGTGGGGGAGTGTGAACTTGGGGAGGAGAATAATCAAAGACAATTTTGTGAACAATTTCCTAAGGTTTATCCAGGAAACCCACAGCTCTTTGCATCCACATGCCATTTCTCATAATTCATATGGACTGGAGATGCAGCTCAGTAGTAGAGCACTTGCCTAATTCATGGTAATAGTTCAAGTTAGATTTTATGAATAAGAAAATCAAAGAGAAAGGATACCATGCAATCTGTTTAAGATTGGAAATAGGTAAAACTTTAATCTTTTCTTGTATGCTGCCTTCCAAATTCTTATCCCACACATCTTTAACAAAACTGTGCATGAGGGATCACACTTTAGCTGAACATTTTAAAATATGTCTTATTTGGTTATTGAAGTGTTTTCGAAGGGTTTTTTTGCGGGGGTACCCAGGATTGAACTCAGGGACACTCAACCATTGAGCCACATCCCCAGCACTATTTTGTATTTTATTTAGAGACAGAGTCTCACTCAGTTGCTTAGCACCTTGCTTTTGCTGAGACTGACTTTGAACTCCTGATCCTCCTGCCTCAGCCTCCTGAGCCTCTGGGAATACAGGTGTGTGCCACCACACATGGTTTGAAGTTTTGCTGGATTTGGACTTGGCTTGAAGTTTTACACTGAAGATTTCAAGCCAAGTCCAAATCCAATGTTGTGTTGAGAAGCATCCAAGTTGCTAGAACCATGATACTTGATTGTCTCTAAATAAAATAGAAAATAGTGCTGGAGGTGTGGCTTAGTGGTTGAGTGCACTGAAATTCAATCCCTGGTATGAAAAAAATTATAAAAAATATAAAGATGTCTGTTTGATGAGAAGCAGGGGGAAACCATCCATATTTGAGAGGTGAATCTTTAGTAGAACATCTTTTAAAGAGGTTTACTTAGTTGTTTTATTTATTTTAGGTTCTTAGAAAATAAACCCAGTTTTATTTTTTTATTTTTTTTAATTTATTTTTATTGGTGCATTATAATTATATACAACAGTGAGATTCATTTTGTCATATTCACACATGTACATAACAATTTATCTGCCTCATTACATTGTATCATTTAAGAGAACATCACAATGGACTTACTTCTAAGACTGTCCTCTCCCAATCCTATCTCTCCATATCCCCAACCTATTTAAATGCTACCTAAGTCTCAATGATTTTCTGCAACCTCCAGAAAGGGAAGTCCTCAGATATGATCAAGCTTGAATTTCTTGTCACTCCCATGAATGCAGACCAAGAATGAAATTTACTTTGATTCAGATAAATAATGTGGCTTTTTAAAAGCTTTGCATGGTGGAATGAGGAACATAAGCACTGCGCATGTTTGGAAAAACAGATCAATCTGGTTAAAAATTTTACAGGCAGTCAAGAACAGTTAAAAGCATATAAACAGCTAGCCAAAAGGACGTGGTGTCAGCTAAATTGATTGACTGCTAAATGGAGGGTAGCTTGTGATTACATCTGTTCTACAGACTCTGTTGTATCCACATCATCAAAAGCAGTGTTAGTGTGGGCCGTGAGCCAAGGAGGGAAGAGAGTTGCCTTACAGGGACCAGGCGCTCTGGTGGCATTCATTAAAACTGGATGCTGTCAGGCATCTTGAGTGATGAACTGGAACAGAAAGCAATTGACATTTGTTCAGATCATTCAAGGGAAGCTGGATGTGTGAACAAGGAGGGTTTGAAGAAGATCTTCATTAGTGATGAAGCGATGCATCAAAGCTTTCGGGGGAGGCTTTGATGCCCAGAGGCCCAAGAAAATACATGTGTCAAAATCAGAAATGAAATCCATGTTGATTTTTTTTCTCCTTTGACATCAATTGCCTTGTTCATGTAAAATTAATCTCACAGGGTCTATCTATCATATATGGTTAGAAATTAAGACACAATGGAGGATATCTGTATAATCTAATGGAATTGAGCAGGGGTTTTCCTTTATAAACCCAGAAGGTACTTTATCAGATATTACCATGTGAGAAACCCTCAGTTTTGTGCAAGGATCTGTCAGAGAATACAATGATGAGTCAGCCTGGGGTGGTGTGGCAGTAGGAAGTCTTTTCAGCTGGGGACATGGCTTAGTGGTACAGCACTTGCTAGCCTAGCTTGTGTGAGACCCTAGGTTTGGTTAAAAAACAAGTAAGAAAGAAATTATTCTTTTCGTAGAAAAATAAAACCCGGACCAAAAAAAAAAAAAAAAAACGGGGTGAAAGATCACGTCATATGAGGATACTAGGAGAAATGCTAACAGTTATGGTAAATCCAGGAGCTTTACTGCTTTCTGGGAAGATTTGGAGGGAAGATTAGGAACAAGTTAATAGAATACAAGGCAGCCTTCTTGTTTGGCATTAGGAGATTGGTAGGGTTTGATTTTTCATTGTTCACAGGGAAGGTGATTCTAGGTTCAAAAAGCTACATGGAAAAGGGAAGAGTGAGCATGTATGAGAACTTTTAGGAAAAAACAGCTCATGGTGGAAGATGCCATGGAGGATGGAAATACAGAATTACAGAGGTATGAATCCCTTGGTTATTGCTAATGCTTTATTATTTATTGCTTCATTTATTTATGTTTGGAGGACTTTTAAAAATTTTAATATTCTTGTGTTCACATTGACTCCCAAAAAGAAGCTACCACAGCCCTTTCTACTTTGTTAAGGATAATTTTATTTTAGAAGAGTTTTAGAGTGATAGAAATTACTGTAAAGATAATGCAGAAAATTCCATTTCTGTCGCTACTAATATCTTACATTGGTACGATTTATTGGTCACAAATAGGAAACACAATGGGTACATTCTTCTTTAGTAAAGTCCATACTTTATTCAGATGTCCTTAATTTTTACCTGCCCTATTTTTGTAGTTGTTGTTCTAGGATTCTCTCAGGGATACCATATTAAATTTAGTAACCTCGTCTCCCTGGGTTCCTTTTTGTTGTGACAGTCTCTCCGATTTTCCCTGCTTTTGTTTTATTTTGTTTTTAATGACCTTCACATCTTTGTTGATGCTCAGATATTTTGTAGCTTGTTCCTTCATGGGAATTCATCCAGTGTTTTGTTATGGTTAGTTTGGGACTATGGATCTGGGAGGCCATCATGAGGAAAAGTGCCATTTTCATTGCATCATATCAAATACTTTTATTATCGCCAGGCGTGGTGGCGCACACCTGTAATCCCAGCGGCTCGGGAGGCTAAGGCAGGAGGATCGCAGATTCAAAGCCAGCCTCAGCACCAGTATGGTTCTAAGCAACTCAGTGAGACCCTGTCTCTAAATAAAGTACAAAATAGGGCTGGGGATGTGGCTCAGTGGTTGAGTGCCCCTGAGTTCAATCCCCGGTTCCAAAAGAGAAAAAAAAAAAAAAAAAAGAATACTTTTATTATCATGACCTATTGCCCTTGGTCACCTGGCTGAAGTAGTGTCCATCAGGTCTCTCCAATATAATGTTATTTTTACCTCCATTACTCTTTGGAAATAATTGCTTTTGGCCTGCATAGTAGTGGATCTGAACTGTGCTGTGGGAAAATTCCTGTGACCTAGGAATGCAGGATATATACAAGATAAGGGAACAAAAGGAAGAAGTTCCAGTTGGTGAGAGTCAGAAGCCATTGTTTTTATATGCCTAGGATCCATTTTCTCCAATTCTGCAGTTTTTGCACCTTTTGTGAAAACTTCCTTCAGAGATTCATTTGAAATGCAAACTGGATGAAGAGAAAGAGCTACTCTAGTCAAGTTGGAGAAAACAGATCTCCATTGAAGAGACCAAGGAGGGAAGGGTTCTAATTGGGGTTAAGCCTGCCTTACTTTAACAGTCTCAAGAACAATTATAGAAGCTGCCAAGCAACCCAGGGCCAGAGCTGCAGACCATGAAGCTCCATGAGGTTGGAGGACAGGGCAAGGGCAAGAGCATGTAGGGGGCTGATGGGCATCCGCACAGGCAGAACTTTAGAAAAGGTGGGGTCAAAGTGATCCTGAACAAGTGCAAGAACCTTCTCTCTTGGTTGGAATTCACATTCGAGAGATCATTTCTTGCATGATGTTCAAATATTATCCTACTCCTTCTCTTCTTTGTAGCAGTTATAATATAGACTAGAAACCGTTGAAAGAAATAACTCAGGAAACGTCTTGCTCTCTAACATGAACCAGTTTCTAACAATCCTGAATACCCACCTTACCTGTAGAGGACAGCATAAAATGGACATCCATTTAATCTGAGACTTTCTTCATGATCCTGGACTTGTTTGGCTAAGTCCTTTTTTCCCTACCATTCATTCTCCCTTTCACTCTCTCGTCCTCTCATTCTTCCTCATTCTGTCTTCCTTCTTTTGTTCCTCCTTCCTTTTAAAAATCTAATTCTATCTATCTATCATCTATCTATCTATCTATCTATCTATCTATCTATCTATCTATCTATCTATTTCTAGCCTGATCTAATTCTGGAACCTCCAAATGTAAATCTGTTAGCTTTGCAACATTAGCTTGACTAGAAAGATGCTATTCTTCAGCAATGTAGAATTACTTACTATTCCCCAAACCCATCCTGACTTCTCTGTGCTGTTTGCCTTTCCCTGAATTATCTTCACCTGACCCCAACATACAGAAATCCAATCAATCCTCTAGAAGTCAGTTCAAGTGCTATCTTTGCAAATCTCTTCTTGAGAGACTGAATGCTGGACATGGCATTTGGGCTACGTAGTGGTGGATCTGAACTGTGCTTTGGGAAAATTACTGTGACATAGGAATGCAGGATACATACAAGATACAGGAATGAAAGGCAGTAGTTCCAGTTGGTAAGATTCAGAAGCCATTATTTTTGAATGCCTGGGAGCCACTTTCCCCAGTTCTGCTGTTCGTGCACCTTTTCCCTAGTAATAGGTATCGATGGCCCAGGTGGTCCATAATTTTACTTCTTAATGAGAAAAAATGAGTTCTGGATGTTTGATGGAGGTGCTTAGTCCCTGAGATGATGATAAAATCAGTAGCTTGGTCTCTGGAGTTGAAAGAATACTATGTAAACACATCTGTGAGTCACACATATTCAATTTAGGCAATTGCAGTTAGACATGTGATGATTCTATCTGAAAATAGGATCAGTCAAGGGGAAAAATGGACTTTGTGAAGCTGAACAAACAAGTCACTCACCAAACATTGCAATTGTCATTTTATTCCTGAGTTCTTAGATGAAGCCGTCCATGTATCTGACACTCTGGAGAGTTCTTAGCTTCTTTTTCCTTCTGTGTTAAATAAAATATCCTCTATGAGTGTGTGTGCATTTACCAAATGTCTACAAGGACCTTGCAGTATTTGGTGCATGGCAGTGTAGCCTTTGCCACATCCCTACATCTGCAGCCTCTGGAGCTCACTTGCCTTATTCTACCCACCCCCTCCCCCTTTCTCAGTCCACATCAACATGCACAATGATAATGGAACCATCCTCAGCAAGATAATTGCATCTCCTGAACCAAACAAGATAACATTAGGGCCTTTTGGAAAGACAAGTTAACTAACCTTATGTCTTTATGCTTCTAAAAATATGATTTCTTCTTCTCCTTGTCCCTCAATCAGAGCTAATCTGAAATGTGCACTGTCATTATTTCTAAAGGCATATGATCCTTGTTTCTGAGAAAAATCACGCTCTAACATACTTCCAGTTACTGAGGCAGCAATTGCAGGTTGAGAGTCCACCTTTAGAACTGTATTTAATAGTTCATAGCAGTTATAGTAATAGTCATGCAATGTCATTTAAAGGGCACCACTTACCATGCATGGTGCTAAGTACTTAGTATGTAGTATCTAATTTAATCTTTCCAGCCAATCTTTCCAAAAGCAGTGATTATCCCCATTTTGTATTCAAGAGACTTCAGGTTCAGAGAGAATGTAGGGCATACAGCTTGAGTCAGAGTCTAGATTTGACTCCAGATCTAGCAAAATTATCATCTTAACCCCCCTATGAGGTCACCACTCAGAACCATTAGAAAGTATAGCTCTTATCTTTTTTTGTGGGGTGGGTGGGTACCAAGGATTGAACTCAGGGGCGCTCAACCACTGAGCCACATCATCAGCCCTTCCTTGTATTTTATTTAGAGACAGGGTCTCACTGCGTTGCTTAGCAACTCACTGTTGCTGAGGCTGGCTTTGAACTCATGATCCTCCTGCTGCAGCCTCCCGAGCTGCTGGGATTACAGGCATGAGCCATTGTGCCTGGTGAATAACTCTTATCTTTAGGACTAAAATACTCTTCTTATTTTTTGCAGGTGATATGACGGTGAGAATAGGATCACTTTGGAAGTTGCCCATGGCAATGGTGTGTTTTCCACTTACTGATGGAACATGGACACTTGTGATGAGAGAAGAAAATGGCAAACTGAAGTTGCCAAAAGAAATTCTGTGGATTTCTATGGATTTCTATTGAACTCACAGTATCAATAGGCACTAATCAAAAAGTGATGATTTAGACACAATCTTTGACTGCAAGTACTACTAGGAAAAGAGGTTTGTACAAATAACAATTAAGACCATTTTATTAAAAAAAAAAATAAGCTAACTGGTGCAAGGTTGCCTTCCTGTAATTCCAGCCACTTGGGAGACAGAGGCAGGAGGATCTCAAGTTCCAAGCCAGTCTCAGCAAAAGTAAGGCCCTAAGCAGCTCTTGAGACCCTGTCTCTAAATAAAATACAAAAGGGCTGGGATGTGGCTCAGTGGTTGAGTGCCCCTTAGTTCAATCCCTTGTACCCCAACTCCCCCCCAAAATAAGCTACATAAATGTGCCTGTGTTATTAGAGAACCACAAGCCATTTGAAATCCAGCATTGGCTTTTGAACAGCAAAGTTCTAGAAAGGTGTAGACCGACAGTTACATGAAACCCCAAAAAGGGGTACAGCAGTATCAGAAGAGGAGAAAATTCACATGTGTATCTCCAATAGCCTGAGAAATACCCTTGGAAGAAGCTGCTCTCCTCATGGTTGGTGGTGAGGAATTTCATGGATACAGAGATCCATAAACAATTATGCAGGACCAATCCTTCAACCTCCTTTCTATCATTCCTTCTGCAATGATAGAAAATCCAAACAGATCATTTAGTTTACTTAGGATCACAATGCTGCTTGGTATTTTTGCCATAATCAAACCCCAGGTACCTAGGCTACTATTCCTGGGTTCCTATGGGACTGGCTTCCTTGAGTTTCCATCTACCAGGCAGTTACCCGAAGGCATGGTGTCCTTCCCACAATGGGGAACAGGGTTGGGAGATGAATCTTCTTCTTTAGCTCTTGGGGTGATTCTCAGAGGACAAGATGATTAGATGCCAGGGAATGAGGCAGTGCTTCCTAATTTCTAAACTGTATTGGCTACATACCCTTTGATGGATAGGAAAGAAGGAGCCAGCTCTGACACTTGTTTTGATATCTCTTCTCTCCATCAATGATTACAAGTTGCGTTAGGCAGTGAAAATGCAGTGGTCGTGGGTGTAGCTGAAGCCAGCCCCACATCAGTCTACCACAAACCAGTTTTCTCATTCTCTAAAACAAGGATAATAATAATGGGCACTTATACAGGACTTATGGGATGATTAAGTGAATTAATATGAATAGAGCACTAGGCAGATTATCTGGCATGGTAAAACTGCTTAATAAATCACATCTCCTATTATAATTATTTCTGTGGGTGATATTAGCTTTATTTCTGTAGGTATCAATTACACACCAGCCCAGTGCCTGAACCTTGGCCAAATGCTGTAGTCATAAAACAGGAAAGAACCATGGGCTCAAAGACAATAGAGAAAAAACTAACTGGGAGAGAGGGTACTGGGCCTTTGAGAGAGTGTGCGTCTCTTATCCTACATGACCAGTAGTTTCCTTCTTAATTGGGTTCTGTGCTGGTGCTGACCCTGAGACACTGATTCAAAAACAAATATTTAATTTTGGATGTGACTCCAGGAAGAGAATGTGAGAGTGAGGTGGGATGAGAAGGAAATGAAAGGTGGATATGCTACATGCTGTCAGGTGGGCAATCTATCTGTGGAAAACTAGATCTCAGTCCTCTGGGGTGGGAGGGACTCTGAGAGAAAGTGTAGAATGTACTTCAGAGGGGTTCCACCCAAAGACACAGAATCTAGGTGATTTTCCCACCTAGCCCTCAACCAGCAAGGGAGGGGCTGAGTGGGGAAAAATACCCTAGATTCTTTTTTTCCAACATTAACCCTCCAGAAGCTAGGTTGACTGCTTGCCAGGAAATAGTGCACAGACAGAGAATCTCAGGTATTAACCATGTGTAGACTACAGGAAGAAGTGAATATTGGGGAGAAAGCCAATGGCTGTCTCAGAAAGAGATTCAAAGTAAAGCTAGTACTCAAATACTAGCATTCCCCAGCCTGGCTTTGTGGAGGCTGTTGAGATCCCAGGGATTGACTGTGGAGCTATTCACCAATCATGACATATGGTCTGGGTATAAGATGATGAAAGATGGTGACAGATGTAGAAAAATATGGGCAAGATATCAGGATGGGAAACCAGTCCGGAAGAAACAGGAGGATTTCATGTAAACTGGTCTGGAAAAGCTATCCTAGGAAGTGTGTCCCATACATTGAAAGTGAGAGGCAAGTTGACTTGGGTAGAACAATAAAGCTGTACCTGTGAACAAGGTTGAAAGATGTGTAACTGCCTGGGATGTTGGAGCTATTGTCTCCACCACAGAAGGTAAGTAGAACTTGCTCTGAGCAGTCCTGGATTCTCCATTTGTATGCCACTCCTCCTAAAAAGAATTAATTCCATGTTTGGACACCTTGCTGCCTTGCCCACTACAGCCTCCATGTAAAACAGATCAAATATTCTCCATCCATAGAGGATAAGTAAGGTGCCCAGTTTACACCACTAGTCAGTACAGACTAACCTAAGCCCATGCTCTTTCCCTGCTTCTGTGGAGAGAGCACAGAGCCTCTGCCATGTTCTTTCTAGGAACTGTGGCCCAAAGACCTCAATGAACCATCTCTGAAATTGAACAAAGAACATTATCCTGCTTCTACTCTATTTCTTTGATCTCTGTTTTTACCTGACATCCCCTATGTATTCTATCCCCTCTCACACACATTAGGGCTAGACCCCAAACCCCAAGATTGGGGACCTGACCCCTTGCATCTTTCCACTCTTAGTGAGCATGCCCAATTTCACATGCAAAACCAGGTAAGAGATATTAGAAAATAGGGTTAATTTTTTTCAGACAGAAATAAGGGAGTGTTTGCTGAAAGCATTGGAATTGAGTAATGTGGTTATTGTTGTTCTTGAGGTTTGGTGATGTTTAGATGTCTGCTCTGAATAAAGCTCTTTCTCCAAGGTTGGCAGAGCCTGTCTTTGGGCTAATTTTCAATAAGTTGTAGTACAGAGAAATGGGGTTATGGAGACCACTGGGAAACAGTTACCTTACTTTAAACTGCATGCATTTTGAAATACAAGCTCTTTCTTTTCCACCTCCTGGCCAATTAATAGTTTGAATTTCTAAATATCAGACCATTCAAATGTCAAAATCACTCAGACAAAAATCAGTTTCTGAAACACTAATGACCATGGATAATCACTCAAAACTAGAAAATATATTTTAAAATGTATTAAACTATTGATTCTTATGAAATTCTGGTTAATAATTCAGGGATTGTTTGAGGGGATATGTGTGCTTTAGCAAGTAACTGATTCTTATGAAGGCAATTCTCAAAACAATATCAGATCAATAATAAATGAGTCTATGTGTGCCTTTGAAAAAGAACTTGACAGTATGAATTAAGAAAACTGACATTATAACTAGTGATGTGTCATATAGAAATGAATTTACAGATAGAAGACTCCATGTGTGGTGTGGTTATGTTCCCTATTGTCTTACTAAAATAGTGTTAATCCAAAAAATGTTCAAATACAGAGGAAAACATACTTAAGAAAATTATTTAACAACCATGGAACTTATTCTCCTCAAATATAAAATTAAGAATTCTTATCTAGCATGGTTGTTAAGATTATAACATAAAGGTCTGCCAAGGGCTTACTCTATACCTCTTCTACTACAGTATCCATGTTTCCTCTCTCTCTCCATAGCTGTTGAAATATTGCACAGACAATAAACTGAAGCATGCCAACTATGAAGTAAAATTCAGAAGTGTTTGTGATATGTTAGGTGAAAAGGTGGGGTTGGTATTATAAGTATAATATAAACAAATATGTATTAGCAAATATGTATTATCTTTCACTGTGTCAAATGAACATTATGTACAGATTCATGAAAGCAATGATTGATGAAGAAAATTTAGAGTCATTTCTGATGGATCTTACCTTTTAGTTCAGGATCTTACCTTTCATGACAAATTTTTCATGAAAGAACCAGATGGTAAATATTTTAAGCTTTAGACAAATATAGTCTTCATCACTCATACTCAACTCTGCCATTTTAGCGTGCAAGTGTAGGACAGGTCCCCAGATGGCTTTGGTGACTCAACTCTTCCCCTATTCCACACTTGTAGTTCTCAGAATAACTAGAATGTGCCAGGAATTGCAGCATCCTGAGATAAGGAAGAATCGAATGGAATAGCTTGGGCTCTGTCCGTGGTCCTGCTAGAGCAGAATGTCCTGCAATACTTTAGTGCAAGTAGACAAGTAGCACCCAGGACATGAAAAACAGAATGGAATGCTTTCAGGGACCCTCAGCTTTGATGCAAAGTGAGGCCTTGCAGATGATACTCTACCTTCCTTGGCAGCTTTTCTGATCCTTAGAGGACAGGCTCACCATGAATCCTAGGTTTCTACTGACATTTGCTGTCTATCTGTGAGAAACCAAGTTGATCCACTTAATTGTGCGAGTGTTCTGTCTCATCAGACTTGTGCAAGTGGTAGAGTAATGGTGAATCTGATCCACAGAAAGTAGCTAAAGGCAATGTATAATAATGGGTGTTGCTGTGTTCCAATGAATTGCATTTACTAAAGCAGACAGTGGGCCTGATTTGACCTGCAGGCTATAGTTTGCTGGCCCCTGGCCCAATCTATTATAGCTACATGGAAAATAAAAATGAAAGCACTGTATTTCTTAGTCCATTTTCTACGCTATAACAAAATTCTACAGACTGGGAAAGTTAAACTATTGAAGTTTATTTGACTTACAGTTCTGGAGACTGGGAAGCCTAAGATCAAGAGGCTTTATATGATCAGGGTCTTACCACTGCATCAAAACATAACAGAAGACATAGTATGGCAAAACAGCATAAGAGTGGAGTGGGTGTGTTGTGGGGAAAGAGAGAGATGGGGGTGGGGGAAGAGAGAGGGAGAAGGAGAGAGAGAGGGGCCAAATGTATCCCTTTATCAGGAGCCTGTTCTCAAGAAAACAGCATTAATCCACTTATAAGGGAAGAGCTCTCATGACCTAATCACCTGGTAAAGGTCCCACCTCATAATACCATCAGGATGAAAATTGAATTTCAATATGAATATTGGGGATGACATTCAAACCACAGCCATCAAAGGCTAGAAAGAAAGTTTCCCAAATGTTTAAAGAAGTGGCATTTAAGTAATTGAATTATGTGTAATTGCTTTTATTTTCCACTCATTTTTGTATTCTACAAAATTTCTCAAATAAGTATATGTCACTTTCAAAATAAAGGAGGATGGAAGGAATGCTTAAAAATGTTTATGCCTTTCCTGAGACCTTGGAATAGTGATGACACTCAACCCTGAGATTAAAGTATTAAGGTAAGCATGAGGTTGCTACTTAGGTTGACTTAATCACTTCACAATGTTTCAGAGATCAATGCATTGCATTTTATATTGCATGCATATGGTATTTATTTTTCAATTATACTTTAATACTGCTGGGTCAAATACTACCACAAAACATTCAAAGACACATGTCAACTCTAGTTGCAATTTTAGAATCCATAGTGTGCTTTTGAACTTAAGCTCCATGACTGCATTGCCTTGGACAATTTCAATTGTGTAGGATTTTATATACATCTGTTTATGTGTTTATGCAGCTGTGATTTGGATGATCCCATTCTTCATTCTATACATGAACTCACAAACCACTTAATCAGAACCAACTACATTCAACGGGTGTTTGTAATTTGTTTGTCACCAAGCTAGGAGCTATGAAACATAAAATGAGACACCTCTATCTCAATTCTCAAGAGTAACTTAAAAAAAATTAATACCAAAATGTGGGCACAGAATAACGTGTTAAAACATTTTCAGTTACTGCTAATGTTAACATTCTAACGCTACTTCTCCTGGTGAAATGTGTGATGGGTTGAGTCACGCTCCCCCTAAAAAATAAATGTCAGAATTTTAATTCCCAGTACCTCAGAATGTGACCTTATTTGGAAATAGTGTCTTTGAAAATGTAATCAAACGATGATAAGGTCATTGGATGTACTCTAATTCAACCTGACTGATGACCTTAAAAGATAAGGGACCTTTAGATGCTGGGAGATTGCCATGTGAGGACAAGCAGGGGTCAGAGTCAGACACAAATAAGCCAATGTATTCCAAGTATTTCTGGAAACCACCAGAAGCTAAGAAGGAGACATGAAATGTGTCCTGTCAACAGTTTGAGTTCGATCTCCTAGCTTCTGGATTTATGAGAGAATAAATTTATGTTGTTACAAGCCACCTAGTTTGTGGCACTGTGTTATGATACAATAACAATGTAAATTGATACAATGTAAAAAACTGATACAACATAAAAAATCAATACAATGTAAAGAAATTAATCCTGAATATAATCTTAGAAGAGATTTACAATTTGTAAGTATACCATTTGTGATTCCTTAGAGAAGGTTTTGGTTTGTTTTTTGTTTTAGAATGTATTCAGTAGATAGTCTTCAGATAGGTGGAGACAATTCCTTGAAGTAAGTAGTCTGCTCCTATGAGAGACTATAGCTTTTAGGTTTTCCTTTGGTCAATAGAAGGAAGTCACATTCTGGAACCGCCAAGCCACAAGAGCAGGCAGTTTTTCTGCTTCTGCTTTGGAGCCCTGCCCCCAGGCTCTGGGGACGTTTGAACATGACTGCTGAATGAGAACACACGAAGAGAGACCCTGAGTCCATCTCAGATACCCCAGCCTCATCTGAGCTCATAGCTAGTTGTAGGCACTTGAGTGACCTCAGTCAGCATCACAGGAAGCAGATCTAGCTGAGCCCTGCCCCATTTTCTGACCCACAGAATTGTGATTTGTTTTATTTTTGTTTGAGCTTGTTTATCACATGGTAATGAGTTTATGAGTGTTGGAACTGGAAGAAGTAGAAAAGTGGGCAGTTGGGTAGATTACAATGAATTAAGACAAAAATGAGTAGAGGAAGAAGGTGACTAGTGAATTTGGAATGGAGCAGCCAGGGTACTGAAGTCAATCAACTAAGAACGAGAGGTATGTTGGACATGTAGGTTTGCTTGTTTCTAGACCAGAGTAGGTTCATGGCTTAAAGAAAGGAGCCAGTGATTAAGGAGTACTTGATCATCTCCAAAGTCCCTTTTAACTTCAAGCTCTTCAGAGGACTTTCCCACACACATTCCGTCCAAAGACTAGAAGCTTAAGACCACCCATCCCTGGATTTTGTGGTTCTCTGTGTCTTAACTTTCAACTCTCTCTTCTTTTTTTCAGAAAAAAAAATTTAAAATTTTAGCATGTCTTTTGAAGTTGCCATAACTATTTTAACTAAATTTTCATTTATTGAGTGCTCTAATTCCTAACATTCTTTAAGAAGATCTGTTCCATTCCATCTGGCTCAGAGAATTCATTCAAATTAGTATTGCTATATCATCCCAGGTGCATAACCTTGATTTGGGCTGAAAGAATTCACTGAAATGAGCAAAGTGCTTATTTCATGTCCCTGTGCTTCTCTGCACAGTACTTCCTGAACATTCTTGACACCAGAGATCCCTTCTCTGTTCTTTTTCTATCCTGTACAAACACATACAAAATTAACATTAGGTAAATTTCATATTCCTGTTTAAAAGTTGCAGACAAATGCAGCCTCTTGAAGTCTTACAAGCCAAAATATGTGCCTTAGTTGCCCTTTTAACATACTTCTCTTCTACAACTTTTTGAGTATTTATTTCCTCTATTGGTATGAGAGCATCAGGTGGCAGGATTTGTCTTATTTATTCCTCTAAGTTCAGTATTCAGCTTGGTTCCCAGCACATCAAATCACTCAATAATATGAACTCATAAAGGAACATATTGTCTGTTTTCAGAATCTGCGACTTCAGGAGCCATCCAATTTGCTAATACTTAAGTGCTTCTCTATTTCTACTTGAGAGGAAGTAACTGCTCCTTGCTCCAGTGTACTCTATGCTCCCTTTCTGAAGTTTAGCCAGTAAAACCATCATAAAAAACACAGGAGATAAGGAATATGGAACAATTGTAGGTGGTTAAAAAAAAATCCTAAGGCATTCCAAAAAGACCTGTCAATCAGTGAAAACTCATGGAATGCAGTATCAAGCATCAGATGCTCCAGATACTCTGACAGCTGCAGAATCTTGTCAGCATATCACACTGGTGTCAGGGATTTGGAAGTCCCAGCTATGAGCCCTCCTGATGTTCATAGGCTCAACTCTGCTGACACCTGTTTGGGTATATCACTAAAAGACAAGCATATGACACCACATTTAATTCTGATGCTCAATTTCACATGTGTTCTTTATTTACATACAACAGTTGCAAACCTTTTATAGTTGTGAATTCTAATACTGCAGGAATTCAAGGCTGGCATCTTCCAGGATAGACTGACATTAGCTCTGGAATGTGGTAGACAATTTCCGAGCCTTTCCAGGGATCTGTGGCATGAATCAAATCATGCTTCAATGGCAGAGCCATTGCATACCTTCAGATATCAGATATACTGGCTCAGATGTCACTTATTCATATCCTTTCCACCTTCCAAAATTAATTTAATTAACATATTGACAGTTATTATCTAATTCCCGAATTGCATGTTTTTATTCCTTTACACTGTAAACATTTTTATTCTTCTATCGCCTTTTTAGTGGAATTTAGGAGAATGTTTGGTAAATGTATTTATTGCTTTATCTTTTTTTTTTTTTATAACAAGGATTGAACCCAGGGGTGCTTAACCACATCCCCAGTCCCACCCACCTCCACCATTTTTTTTTTTTTATTTGGAGACAGGGTTTTTGCGAAGTTCTTTAGGACCTCACCGAATTGCTGAGGATGGCTTTGAACTTGGGATCCTCCTGCTCAGCCTCCTGAGAACCTGGGTGACATAGCATATTTACCTGAAAATAGTTTTATACCTTTGGTCCTTTATTCTCAAACATTGTCTGAAATGAGAATAAGAAGTCAAGAGTGGATCAAAGAAAAAGCTCTGGTCTGGGGAGATGAGCTCTCTCTACTCCATCTGCCTTGGGTGGGACTAGACCATTTGAAAGGTGCTCTCAAGCTTATTGGTTAAGGTGGCTCTCATAATCAGGGTAGAGATATCTAGGACACCTCTTGTAGGATCAAACTTCTCATAAAACTCCACATATGAACAAACTGGTCCAGAGAAACAAGAGAACAAAGTTTCTGTTGGAGTAACGATTACTGCACCTTACAGGATTGTCAGATGGGTTCAGATCTCTCAGCCTTGTCTCTATATTCAGATTTTTAAAAATCTCACTTCCCAAGTAGAAGATTAAGAATTCCAGTGGGTTTTTGTAAAGGCAAAACGCAAACATAACACTCACTTAGACCTTTTAGAGGTGACAACAGATGATTCTGAAGCCTCTGACTCTGTCATTGTGCATTGCGGCTTCTCATCGATGCCCCTGACCAATACCTGAATTGATCTTGCCTTCTCCCTCCCCATGACGGCACCTGATATGGGGTCTTATGTTTCAAGTTTCTAAAATTTTTCCAAAATTTTCATTTTATATAGCAAGTGGTCACTTCAGAATTTCTTCTTATGTTCCCAGTTCCACTGGCTGAGTGACCATCTTGCCCCATCACGAAATGTTTCATTTTGAGAAGCCATGGAGGATTATGTTCTGGCATAGAGTCTTGACACCCAGGCTTTTCCAGGACTTGCATAAATATTACTTTTGTCCTTCATGATCTATAAGTTATTTTCTATGTTGTTAACTGCTCTCATTTGACTGCATGTTAAAATTAAAATGAAATTTTCCTTTTTTTCATTTGCTGACTTAGCTAACATTCAATATGCAGATGCAACCCAAGTAGACCAAGTTCGTGCTCTTAACCTCTGAGAATTAAATGAGCCCTGTAGCTTCTCTCTTTGCCTTTCCTTTCTCCTAAACTATAGTATATTTGTCTATTTTGAAAAAGGGTGTTTTTAGAGCCAACAATGAAGCAATTTCCTAAGTTACCAACAGTGAGATCTTTTTATCCACTTCCCACAAATTTTTCATGTGAAATCTCACAGACAAAAGCAATGGGATTTCTATTCTGTTCGCAATCTTGTAGAACTCCTCTATCTTTCCACTACATTCCCTTTTGCTTAAAAGGGATACAATTCCCAGTGGAGTAGCCTAGCAGAATAATCAACCTGGGCATGTTGTCAGAGCAGGTTTCTTTTTAAAGTTCTCTTCTTTATCGTCACTATAGTCCTCCTCCTTCTCCATTTTTTCTTCTTCTAATATTGTGTGTGATTATAGCTGAAAGAAGGTTGCTCAAAAATATATTGAAGTCTATTTAAATGCTTGAAAACATAAACAGGATCGTTTTAACTCTTTTCCTTTTACTGATTTAAATCAAGCATACCTTTTAGACTTGACTCTACTCTCATCCTGTTTTAGAAATGCAGATTTTTTTTTAAATAAGATAGATCAAGGAATTTTATCATCAGGTTTATTTCTTCTGAGGTTGAAAATAATGGTGAATTATTCACAAGCAACAACAACAACACAAAGATAGTGATCCAGCTTCATTAGATTTTATAAGGCCAATGGAAAATGATTTTTACCTTCTGGTAAAGAGACACAATATTTTTATTTTACCCAGTCTCTATGAGCTATGTGTAGTCTAATTTCTTGGCTTTATTTTGAGAGGCAAGAATTCTTACCATTCCTAATTTTCTCCTCCATATCACATCAGAGAAACTAGTGAGAACTGTGACTTCCATAGCACTCAATTCCTGATGGGCACTCTTTTGAAGTCTTCCTGTTTTCTTCTGTAAAATGGAGCAACAATGGTCTACATGAAAATAAGTTGAGTTGGACTTGATAAGTGGAAAATTCCATGTCAACTCAACTCTAATAACCTGTGTGTCTTCTATTAGGTGCAGGGTCTCTGGTCTAATTCCTAGGTCCTTGATCCATTTTGAGTTGAGTTTTGTACAGGGTGAGAGATAGGGGTTTAGTTTCATTTTGCTGCATATGGATTTCCAATTTTCCCAGCACCATTTGTTGAAGAGGCTGTCTTTTCTCCATTGCATGTTTTTGGCTCCTTTGTCAAGTATGAGATAGCTGTATTTATGTGGGTTTGTCTCTGTGTCCTCTATTCTATACCATTGATCTACCTGTCTATTTGGGTACCAATACCATGCTGTTTTGTTACTATTGCTCTGTAATACATTTGAAGGTCTGGTATTGTGATACCCCCTGCTTCACTCTTCTTGCTAAGAATTGTTTTAGCTATTCTGGATCTCTTATTCCTCCAAATGAATTTCATGATTGCTTGCTCTAATTCTATGAGGTCCGTCATTGGGATTTTAATTGGAATTGCATTGAATTTGTATAGCGCTTTTGGTAGTATGGCCATTTTGACTATATTAATTCTGCCTATCCAAGAACATGGGAAATCTTTCCATCTTCTCAGACTGACACTTTACAGAGGAAGATCTACAAGCAATCAACAGATTTATGAAAAAATGTTAAACATCCCTCATTATAAGAGAAATGCAAATCAAAACTACTTTAAGATTTCATCTTACCCCAATTAGAATGTCTTTTATTAAGAATACAGGCAACAACAGGTGTTGGCAAGGATGTGGGGAAAAGGGTACACTCATACATTGCCGGTGGGAGTGCAAGTTGGTGCAGCCACTCTGGAAAGCAGTGTGGAGATTCCTTAGAAAACTTGGAATGGATCCACCATTTGACCCAGTTATCCCACTCCTTGGCCTATACCCAAAGGACTTAAAATCAGATTACTACAGTGATGCAGCCACATCAATGTACATAGCTGCCCAATTCACAATAGCTAGATTGTGGAACCAGCCTAGATGCCCTTCAATAGATGAATGGATAAAGAAACTATGGTATATATACACAATGGAATATTACTCAGTCATAATGAAGAATAAAATTATGGCATTTGCAGGTAAATGGATGATGTTGGAGACTGTTATGCTAAGTGAGATTAGCCAATCCCAAAAATCCAAAGGCCGAATGGTTTCTCTGATAAGTGAATGATGATGCATAATGCGGGGTGAAAGGGTGGCAAGAATAGAGGAAGGATAGATAGCATAGAGGGAAGGGAGTGGTGGGGTTGGGGTGGGGGGGTAATAATAACAGAATGTATGACAGACATCGTTGCCCTGTATACATGTATGAATGCACAGATGGTGTGACTCTACTTTGTGTACAACCAGAGAAACAATAGCTGTACTCCATTTGTGTTCAATGAATCAAAATTAAATAAACTCTTTAAAAAAGTAGATCTTAAATGTTCTCACCACAAAAATTGATAAATGTGATGCAATGCATATGTTAATAAGCTTGATTTAGCCATTCCAAATGTATACATATCTTGAAACCTGTTGTGCACCATAAATATATGCAATTTTTTCAATTAAAAATAAATAAAACAAATAGGAAAAATATTTTCCTCTTCAAAAGAAAAAGAAATAACCTGTGTGTGGTGTATAAAACATGTAGGAGCATGTGTGTATATATATATACAAGCACATACATATGTGTGTGTGTGTATACAAATATATATTTATCACATCTGCGTGAACATGAGGAAAAAGAAAGAGAAAGCAGAGATAGAAGAGCGAATGTAATGATATAGAGAATTGAGATGAATATTTGTTTATGCACATATACAGCATAAACAAATTTAATTTAATTGTGGCATAAAGCTAAAACTAACTATGATTACATCAACCTAACAGGAAAATTTTCTTAAAAGAAATATTTCCCTTTACCTTTACAGAGGCACAAAGTGAAAGAGCAAAGTCAATCCAACCACATTGCTATTTTGTGGTTGTTGTTGTTTAAATGTGAGCACTGAATAGAATTAGGCTCCTCTGAATATACTACATGAACATTTGCCAGTTTGATCTTTATGCAATACAGAGGTGTTTCATGAATTAATGTCACTCCTTGTTCTTTTCAGTTGCTGTCAAATTCCTGTAGTTCTTTTTGTATTCCATTATTTGATGAGGGGAAAAAACACCATGGTAAAAGGTGTAATTTTGGAAATAAAAGCAGCCCTTAATGTTGGCTGTGGTGTGTGTGTGTGTGTGTGTGCCTGAGTGTGTGTGTGAGAGTGTATAGGAGGGTTAGGTGCAGAGGGCATAAGATATACAATTAATTATTATGTTGATGAGTATTTCACATCATGAAAACACTGTTTTGAAGGACTACCTAAGGTATGAGAAAGAGATCTACTCAAAAGGGTCCTAGGATCGCCACACAATGAAAGGGTTGGTCATTGTCTGCCCCTTAATGTTCATAGAGCTGCTTGGGTCAGCCTCAAAGCACCGGATCAAGATATTTGAAAGGCATTTTTTTGTATCTCAGAAAACATAACTATGTCAACAATGCAAATATAATATCAGAAACTTTTCTATTAATTTTAATGGAATTTCTCCTTCTGGTTCATAAAAAGACTTCAATTCAATTTTTAAGTTGAATGCTGCTTGATTGAGGTATCATTGGTGCAGTGTTTTCATTATTATAATAGGTGCAACATGGTAAGAGGAGTCATCCCTCCATAAGTCCTCCCACTGGGAGAGTCATGACATGCAATACCCAGAGCAGTCATTGCCAGACACTCCCAATACAGCCGTCCATGATGTCTTTTGTTTGGGGATGGGAGGAAGAAAAAGTTCCTCAGATGCAGAACACAAAGGTGGGCCAACCATGGCAAGGGATCATGTCTGAGGGTTTCCCTAAGATTGGGGAAGAAACAAGGTCCACATTTTTCTTAAGAATGGGAGACATCTAACTACTTCTACTAGACTCCTTCAAGGGACAGGACAATTTATAAGGTGACAAGAGAATGTAAAGTGTAGAGAGAGAAAATGGAGTGAAAAACAACAGGTATGGCCTTTTAGGGGTCAAAGATCCCCATGATTGAATTTGGTCCAGAAACAGTTGACTATTTCTCCAACATAAAATTATAAGTGCTAAGACTGTTGAGCCTATAAGTGTTATCAAGCATCTAATAAAGATGAAGGACCCTTCCTTAGGCATCCTTAAATGCAAGGAGTCCATAAAGTTTGAATATTCTTGAAGAAGAGAAGAACTCCTGCAGCACATGAGTGAGATTGAATTTATCCACCAGTTGAACCACAGGGGATCTCAGACCTACTTCATGTGATTTCACAAAATGCAGGAATGTGCCATTTTTCACAACTGAGATTGTGGAATCAATTTTATAGCTATTGCAGTGTTTATGTTGCATTCAACCAAATCCACAAGAATGATAGTCTAAATTAGATGCTATCTTTCAAAGAAAGAGCTTACAGTGTTGAGAAAGATGAACCAACAAGGTCAATGTTGGAATATCAGGGCACGCATTAAATAGAAGTCAATCCAAAGAACTATAAAGTGAGTTAGAGACAATGGGAGAGAAAAGCACCATTAGATGGTTCTCAAAAGATGGCTATTTATTGTAAAGTCATCCTTGAGAATGATCAATACAAATCTGAAGCAAGCCAAAGGAAAGATGAATTCTGATTGGGGCAGTGAAATTGACATTGAAGTTGCCTGTGGGTCCTACAGGCAAACACCTTTAGCAAGCAGCTGTCTAGATCTGTAGGTCAGAGGAGAGATCAGAACTGGAGATAAGGGTCTGTGAGTTATCAATATGTAGGCAATACTGAGAGTCATGAGAATGCTTGAAGTGGTCCAGGCAAAAGGGATCCACTGAGAGAAAAGAGTTCCCTGCGAAGATCTAAACTTAAGGATTTCACCCAACGTTCATTGCCATCCTTGAACCTCATTTCCAACCCCCTGTGATACCAGGTTCCTTGAACTCTCCACTGTTTGGAAGTCTGCAGTATGAATTGAACCTTTCCACATCCTTGTCACTTCTGCACACACTTAAACTTCTGTCTTCATTCTCCTTGCCAAATTCCCCCATGCTTTTACTTTCCACTGTTTTGTTGGAATTTCTCATTCATTGATGTTCTAATTTATATTCTTTAAGACTTATAGTTTTAGACATTTTGAACTCCTTTATGTAATCAAGAGTCTGATTTCCCCCTTTTAAATGTTGGATGGCAGTTTTTAAGTCTTTTGCTCTTGACTTCCTCTCTCAGGTCTAGGCAATCTAATTTAAAATTTCCAAGTGTTCCCTTCTCTTCCATACACAGGATTAACTCTACCCTTAAGCCACAATAAAATCCCTAAGCAAGTCTCTTTTTCCTGATCTCTCAAGTCATTTTCAGACAAGCCCTGAGCCACCTTGGGTTCCCTGAAGAGTCTCATGATGTGAGTGATAAGTCTTTTCATACCTTCCTGGTGTGCCTATGGTGTCAGCAGTGTTAACATCCAGACCCAGTTGTCAGAGGGTGTCCATCTTGTCTGTGAGGGATGAACAAAATACATCACTGTCATTTCAGTCAGAAGTTGGTGTAGAGGGGAAATAAATACAAATGCCCAGAGCACTATCTGTAATGAGAGTCTTTTTGATGAAACTAATCCTGAGTCTCTGAGTAGTAATTGGACAAAAATGAGACAAGCACATTTGTTTATCACCTGTGTTAGTCTGTTTGCAGCACTGTGACCAAAATGCCTGACAAGAACAACTAAAACGATGAAAAATTTTGGGGGCTCATGGTTTCAGGAGTCTCAGTCCATAGATGGTGGCTCCATTGCTCTGGGCCCAAGGTGAGGCAGTGTATCATGGCAGAATGGTGTAGAAGAGGCTGCATTCTTAGCAGCCAGGAAACAGAGATGGGGTCAGGGGTGAAAGGGAAGATACACCTTCCAGGTCACAGCCCCAGTGACCAACCTCCTGCAGCCATGCCCCACCTGCCTACAGTTACCACCTAGTCAGTCCTCTCAAATTAGGATGGACTGATTAGGTTACAGCTCCCACAATCCAACCATTTCACCTCTAAACATTTCTGCATTGACACGGGAGATTTGGGGGGACATCTCAGATCCAAATCATAATCCAACCTGATACCACTCTCCAGGTAGTGAGAGTAGGTATAAATACAGGCTTTTGTATCATAGTTTGATCAGTGGGAAAGGAAGTTCTCACATACTTTGTGAGTACGGACTATATACATGAGGGGATATTTCAAATAAGAATGTGAGAAAGTTAACATATTCATTGATTTGGAAGGTCATTAGCGATGTGTGAGATAGTCATTCTTCCAGAGATTTCTCCTGAAGAGGAGACACAGACCAATCAGCTTTGCCTTGAAATGTGTTTTTCTTTAGGTTCGAGAAGTTACAAAATACCCATCTTCTATTCCCACTTTGGCATTATTCCCAACAGAATCCAGCATGTCAAGGAAGCAAAGAAATATGCAATGGTAATACGTTTAAGAAAATGTGCATGTGTTGGTTTGGAATAAAGAAACTCTGAATCCAAATATATTCTTAATACTGACAGTGTTGTTGGGATGCCAGAATGATAGACTTATGGGCCCAGACAGCATATGGAAATTATAACCAGTCTTCTTTTTAAAAAGTCTTTTCTCATCATGGAAAAATATAAATATAGCTGAGAAATATCTGAAGAGCCAGATATAGACTTCGTTAGGTATCCCACTCAATCTAAGTGGGGCCAGATGCACCACTTAGGAATGCTCATATTTGACCCATATGAAATGGACAGTTACCTTGCTCTCACAAGGATTGTGTTGAAATTAATAACAGGTAGGCAATCTGGATTGACACATCTCCTAGCACCAAGATTCTATTCAAGGCCTCCAGATTAAGTACCATCCTACAATATTAATTAATGGACTTCATGCTGATCTAAGTAGCTGCCTTCTTTCTAGCATTAGCTTCATCGAGGCAAATTCTTTGCTCTAGGTAGCATTCGCAAGCCTGTGAGAATTAAGAAATGTTGATTACACCTCTGTCAGTTTGTGTTAGTCTTTTTGATGGATCCTGCCTGGTTCCATGATGGGCAAGCAGAAAACAAAATGTCTATTTTAATTTTTCTTCCTTTTCATTCAAAGCACCATGATAATCTTGGCATTCACTCAACAAAATATTATCAAGAGCAATTCCTAAAAATGATAATCTGCATAAGACAGACAATGAAAGAGAGAGAGAGAGAGAGAGAGAGAGAGAGAGATACACTTCTAAATGACTATATTGATCCTTTTAAAGAGTTTGTTTGGAGAATTTGAGAGTGGAAGACAGAGGATAGGAGATCAAATTAGTGCCTCTGATAATAAGCCAAGACATTATGGAGATCTGACCTATGGCAGTGACAGAGGCCATGCAGTAATATTGAAGACGGAAAGGAAGAAGTGAATTTGCAGAGTTTATTTGGGTTTGACTGGCAGATTGACAAAGCAGAAAGAATGAGAATGAATCCTGGATTTCTGGCCTGCATCATTGAGTGTATAATTGTACCACCGATAGAGAATGGGAGGATTTGATTTATAAAAACAAAACAAAAAAAAGCTAAAAGCAATAACTACTATATATTAGTGATATTGAGTGTCACACAATGGACACAGTTCTTTGTATGGTTACTTTTGTTTAATCCCCATAACAACCCTGTGGGGGATGGATAATTTCCCAATTTTACAGGTAAAGGAGCTAAAGCTTAGCAAGATTGATTAACTTCCCTGAGGCCATCTAGTTAATAAATTGTGAACAGAGGATTCAAAGACATATTTCTCTAATTTCAGAGCAATTTTGACTTGTACAATTCCACCAAACAATGAGTTATTTTGATGGATATGTGGCAGAGATACTTGACATGTTCTAACTGTTACCCATTCATTTATTCATTCATTCACTCAGCAACGATTACTGAAATCACACTACATATGAGCCAGGTCTTTTGTTCAGGCTGTCTCAACGAGGGAAAACAGATTCCTATCAAGTTGTCATATTTTGCCTGGAGTATACATTCATTAATGTGCTTTCCACTCTGGCCTGAGGGACTATTATAAACACATGTCTGCTAATATTAATCATACTATAGGTTGAGCATCCCAAGTCCCCAAATCTGAAATCAGTGTCAGCACTCAAAAGTTTCAGATTTCAGAGCACTTAGGATTTGGGGTTTTTTGCACTGGTGTTGCTCAACTGACCAATTCTATGCAAATATTCCAAAATCCAAAACACTCTGAAATCTGAAATAGCTCTTATTCCAAGTATTTTACATAAGAGATACCTGGCCCATAGTAGTATAGTAGTAATAGACCTCCAAACCCTAGTGTTAATGCTCTCTTACAATCTCACTTTAGAGGGAAAATCATGAATTCTTCAGAAATGTGATCTTCTTGGACATCAGAGCGAGGCTTTGAAGCAGCAGAAGCTCGGGACTTTTCCAGAGCTGCATCCCAGCCAAGTGACACCCACAACTCCTCAAATTTATCTGAGAGTGCTTTCAGAGATAGCACACTTGCACACTTCACAAGGACCTCTGAACAAGAGAGTAAATAGCAGCTGAAATCCAGTCCAAATTTCCCCTGCCAAGCATCAGCCCATGGAGCCTTCCCCACAGTTTTATCATCCTGTTTTCATTGACCACTCCCAAACCACATCAGTGCAGCCCTGGCCCATCAAAGGGAGGGAGCATTTCAGACGCTCATCAAATTGTCTTGTGGACTGGAAGTGCCCATATCTGATTTGGGTCCCTGAAGGAAAGCAATAATCCATACAGTCTACCTGATACTTGCTTTTTGAAGTAAGTACTACTATACATTTCAGGCTGTAAGAATTTGGGAATGTGATGGAAATTCTCTAAATCATTCTTAAATAATTTGCCTCCAGATTTCTTATAAGGTTGTCAAGGTGCAACTGAATGGATAGGAATGAATAGATACTAGCAAGGAGGACTGAAGCATGTAGATGCCATCACATTTCTCCTAATTATCAGTAATAATGACAGTGTCACACTGCTATGTCGGCTCTCTGAACGTCTGTACTATCTTCGCTACTATTTTCAGGCTATAAATGAAACGTGGCTTGGAAATTCACAGTGGGAGAATTTTTGAGGCCTTTATCACATACCTTGAATGGAAAGTACTTTCATCCAATTGTGTTTTTTAAAAAAAAGTCTCACTGAATTCAGGTTCTCATGGAAACAGTTTCTGAGATGAAAGACTGCACCAAAATAGTGCAAACATCTGGAGGTGCCATTATAAAGGGGTCAGTGTTGACCGCCATCCAATGAAAAGAATAAATATATCTTAGAGTCTAAGCATCCAATCGGATGCCTTTGCTCCTGAACACTCATGGCTCTCTGCTGGAGCTCCATATTCCTGAGTCTCTTACTGCTGCCCTTCATCATGAAACATTGGCTCACCCAACCATTCTGCATGTTTCCTATTTCTTTCAAGTATCTCTTTGAAGCCTATTAAAGTGAGTTCTCTTGCTGTCTTTTTAGTTATCTGCTTAAATAGCCTCCAAACCTGGAGGTTCCTGATCTTGCTCTTTCTGCTTACTCTGTAGTGGCCCTTAGAGATAGTAGATAGCCAATAACTTTTTTTTTCACTTAATAATTCTCAAATTATACAAATGATCATTCAGTCCTATGATGTCTGTAGGAACTCATCATGAGGATGAATAAAAGCCTGAGTAAATGGTGAAACACACAATTTGGTAGTTTCAGATAGATATGACCTGAATGCTTATATGGAAAGTCATGCTTCTATGGCTAATGGAGGTGGTTCACTTTTATGAGGTGCTCTGAAAACTATAACTGGGGGATTAGTGATTTTTGATTCTGGTAATGGCAGACCAGGCAAATTAGACCAATCCCCTTTCTGGGGACAGTTAGAATCACTGGAAATAAAGACTGCTTGTAGACATTGAATTAATAACAGGACTGTGAAGAATTGCCAGAAAAAGAAAATCTAGAATAAGATGAAAATCTAGAGATTTAAGACTATTATATATTGAGATTATTTTAAAGTCCTATGCAGAATTCAGGGGGGGAGAGAGAGAGAGAGAGAGAAAGTGAGGGGGGGAGGAAAAGAGGGAGGGGGGAGGGAGAGACAGAAAAAGTTGAGAAGCTAAGCAATACAACAGCATCCTGGGTTTAGTCAGAATAAAAATTGGATTGCAAGGCTGCCAAGCCTAACAATTCTCACTTTGGATTAGATTGGGAGTAGGAAAACCTTCTCAGTAGAGGACAAGAGGGCAAATATATCTGTCTTTGCAGGCTACACCACCTCTACAGCAATTACTCAATTCTGGCACTGTAGTATGAAATTGGCTGTGGGTAGTTCATAAATGGGAGTGACTATGTTCCAATAAAACTTTATTATGAAACCAAGCAGTAGGGCTGTTTGCCAATCCCTTGATTATAATCACAAAGGGTTCCATCCTAGGAAGGGAAAATTAAAAAAAAAATAGAAGAGTATTCTCAAGGACAACATCTCAGCTTTAATTCATACTAGTCCTTGAAATTGGACTAAAGTGATAATGCATTGTAGTAATCCTAGGCACTTGACAGAAATAAATTCAAATCATCTCTAGAAGAAGATACCATGCAAGGCCTCAATGTATTTCTATGATTTTCAAATTTTTATTTTGAGATATTTGTATATTTGTGCGTTGTGGCAAGAAGTAATACATAGACGCTACATGCCCTTCACACAGTGTCACCCAATGGTGATATCTTGGGTATTGATAGTGTAATACCACAATGAGGAAATTGATATTGGTATGATCCACCCACTTAATTTAGATTTTACCAGTTTCACATGCACTCATTGTGAGCGTATTTACTTATCTATGTGCATCCATTGCAGTTTTATTTCATGCGTAGCTACACATGACCACCATATTCGAGATACAGAAAAGTTTCATCACAAAAATGGCACCGTTTCCATAGGACGTCATTCCTTCACTCCTCTTTAATTCTTGGCAATCACTAATATATTCTCCATCTCTGTGATTTTGTCAGGAGGTTTGGTTGCTGCTGAGGCCTTTTCCTTGACTCGTAGATTGCTAGTTTCCAGCTGTGTCCTCAGCTGGCCATCCCTCTGTACAAGTGCATCCAAGGTGTCTCTTCCTCCACTTCTGAGGACACTAGTCACATTGCATATTATTCCTCTCACTTAATCACCTCATTAAAGACCTTATTTCCAAATACAGTTACATTCTGAGGTACTGCAGGTTGGGATTTTAACACATAAATTTGGGGAGTACACAATTCAGTCCAGAATAGTTACCTTCTGAGGTTATTTTACTCGGCATAATAATGTCAAGATCCATCTAAGTCATGTGCATAAATAATCTGTTTTATTGTTGATAATATTCCAAGGAATGTATGCATCATAGTATTTTTAACCATTATTGGTTTATTTGTTTCTTTACAGTTTTGAACTATTGCAAATAAAACTGTTATGAACACTCAAAGCATGTTTTACAACAAGCATGGGTTTTGCTTTTCTGATCTAAGCATGCAATTGCTGAGTTTATGATGGGCCTCGCTAAGTTGCTGAGGCTGACTTTGAACTCGCGATCCTCCTGCCTCAGCCTCCCAAGTGCTGGAATTACAGGCATGTGCCACCCCACTCTGTCCACATGTTTAATTTTAAGACACATAATCAATTAGTAAGAAATTGGTGTATTCTTTTTCAGAATAACTGCCATTTTACATTCCCAACAGCATGTGGTTTCTCCACAAACTCATCAAAATGCCATATTTTCACTACTAAATTTGTTACTCTGATTGGTGTGTAGTGAAACCTCATTGTGGTTTTGACTTTCACTTCCCTAATCCCTGATAATATTGAACATCTTTTCACATGATTGTCATGTCTGTATACTTTCAGTGAAATGTATATTCATATCCTTTCCCCATTACTAACTGGGTTGATTTGTTTCTTTAAAGTTAGTATCAAGAATCATTTACATATTCTAGATACTGGTTCTTTGTTGGTTATGTGGTAGGCAAGTATTTTCTCCTAGTCTGTAGCATGTCTTTGCAAGCTCTTCACAAGCTCTTTTACAGAGCAAAAGTTTTAAATTTTCATGTGATACAATTTATCAGTTTTTCCTTTTATGGGATTTGTTTTACATGTCAAATCTGAGAACTCTTTCCTGAGCCCTGAAAATTTTCTCCTGTGAATTTTTTAAAAAGATTTAAAGTTAACATAAAGCAAAAATTTAAATTTAATCTGTCATCTATTTTGAGTAAATTGTCATACATGGTTTGAGGTTTAAATTAAGACTCATTTTTTTAATCTATGGAAGTCAAATTGCTCTAGCATCACTTATTGAAAAGAGAATCCTCCCTCAATTGTTTTTGCACCTTTGTAAAAAAGAATCAAACATTTCTGTGTGTCCTGTGATACCAATAAATGTCATAAAAATTAAAATAGATCTTTTAAAGGAAGATTTTGTTCTTCCCACTGTTATTTCTGATAGTAGGGAGATGGAGGAATATTAGGAGTTCCTCATTTAAAAAAAAAGCTTAAAATGTGACAGATAAATCTTATATACCATATTTGGACACAGGTTTAAATGCACATTATTGAGTGGAAAACAGCATAAAGTTTATAGAATAATATCATTTTTGTAAAATAAAAACTTAAAATATAATACAATGCATTAGACCAAGATGCATGTTTATGTAAAAATAAATTAGAAATAGGATAAAAATAGAAATGAGGAAGATACTGGGAGTGACAATTGAGCATAGGAGTTTTCTGAATTGGTGCACTGTTACATATTTGTATATGGACATCACATAATTTGATCAGTTACATTCTCCAGTACCTCATCTTTCCACCCCTTCTTCCCTACCCCTGGTTTTCTTCTTGTGCTCTGCTGGTCTCCCTTCTATTTTCATGAGATTCCCTCCCAGACCCAACTTCTTTTTCTTTTACTCTCTCTCTAGCTTCCACATATGAGAGAAAACATATGACCCCTGACTTTGTGAATTTGGTTTATCGCATTTACCATAATCCTCTCAAGTTCTCACCATTCTCCTGCAAAGATATCATTTTGCTCTTCTTTCTTTGAGACTTAATAAAACTCCATTGTGTATATATACCACATCCTTTTCAACCATTCGTCTGCTGATGGATGCCTACAGTGGTTCCATAGCATGGCTTTTGTGAATTGTGCTGCTATAAATATGGGTATGCACATATCACTATAGTATGCTGAATTTAGTTTCCTTGGGTAAAAACAAAGAGTGGTATAGCTGGGCCATATGGCATTTCCATTCCTAGTCTTTTGAGGACTCCATACTGATTTCCATAGTGATTATTGGAAACTTTAAAATAAACAAGGAGAAAACTACTTTAGCACCATGGATTATAGTGATTTCTAAATAAATATGTCTAACTCAACTCTGCATACTTAAATTTGAAAAAAAACTTAAAATGTGAGCAAAAATCAAAGAAATTGTGCATCTTCAGATTTCAAGCTGGACAAAATAGTTAGGCTCCATCTCAAAACACACACAGCTGGTTGTGATGGTGCACACCTGTAATCCTAGTGGTTAGGGAAGCTGAGGCAGGAGGATCGCGAGTTCAAAGCCAGCCTCAGCAACTTAGCAAGGCCCTAAGCAACTCAGTGAGACCCTGTCTCTAAATAAAATACAAAAAAGGGCCAGAGATGTGGCTCAATTGTTAATTGTCCCTGAGTTCAATCCCTGGTACCAAAAAAACAAAACAAACAAACAAAACACACACACACACACACACACACGCACACCCCAGAAAAAATATTTTTCACTGCGTCCTCAAATATAACACATAGAATACTAATAGGGTGTTCTGTCATGTGCCTGTAATCCCAGCTGCTAAGGAGGCTGAGGCAGGAAGATTTCGAGTTTGAGGTCAGTCTGGGCAACATAGCAAGGCCCTTTAAAAATATAAATAAATATAAAAATAAATAAATAAATGTGTATTATATATATATATGATACAAAGTATTCTTAAATGCATCATCTGTCAAATGAAGCAATCATCAGAGTGATGTAAAGATTGAGAAGTTTCACAGAATTAACAGACAAGGCGATAAACAACATTTTCTGTCCCTTTCTACTTATCAGTTCTTCTCTTATTATCAAGACTATTTTAGATTTAAACTGTTGTGGAGTAACATAATAATCTCTCTCTCTCTCTCTCTCTCTCTTGCGCGCGCGCGCTATCAATCATGTATCTATCCATAGTGAAATGTATTGTATATACAAAAAGGAATACAAAACACATTATAGGACTTAATGGATAATCATAAAACACCCATTCTCTGTCTCTGTCTCTCTCTCTTTCTCTCTCTCTCTCTCTCTCTCTCTCTCTCACACACACACACACACACACACACGAAGCACAACTCAGAACAAGAAATAGAACATTTCTAGACTTTCATACCTTCATCCTGTTCCTTCACTCATACCCAAAGAGTAACATTATCAATTTATTATTTGCAGTGCTGGGGATTGAACCCAGGGCCTTGTGCTTGCAAGGCAAGCACTCTACCAACAAGCTACATCCCCGGCCTACCTTCTCAAAATATAACACTTGTTTATTCTGCATGTTTTGTGAACTCCTGTACATGGAGTCCTTAGGTGCATTAGCTTTTGTGCCCAGCTCCATCTTCAGTGAATATGATTGTAGGATTAATCATGCTGTAGCAAGTATTTGTGGTTCATTTACTTTATATCATGCAATAATTGAAGCTTCACAACCTGAACATTTAATGTTTACCTATGTTTTTGTTTTTGTTAATAGATATTTTTCTCTCTTTCTCCCCTTCCCCCTTCCTGCCTTCCCTTCTTCCCTTTCTCCTACTTCATTGTTTCTTGCTTTATTTTTCTAGTACAGATAAAGCTACTATTAGATGTGTATTCTAATGAACATATGCATACGTCTCTGAACTTTCTCTTTCTTCATCTCTGTGCACAGTACATCATACTTGATGTTGATAATAAAGAGCTATGTTATTGGTTTATGCATTTACTATACTGTATTTTGTTGTTATTTTATAATGGATTCCTTCTGTTTATAAGAAAAGTTCACTCAAAACAGTATGCTGTGCTTCACTGGCAGAAGACTTCATGTTTTGTTTACTGTGTCTCTCGATTGTCTCAAAATACCACCTTGAGTGATTAATTGGAACCCTCTAGGTTTGCATAAGTATGCTCCATGACGTTCACAGGACAAAATCACCTAAGGCTGCATCGATCAGAAAGCACTCCTGCCATACAGTGAGGCAGTAATGCATCTCCTTTCCTTCCCCATACTTTCTGCTTTCACTGTCTTGTGTTAAAATCTATATAAGTTACACACCACAATGCAGTAGTGTGTCATTTCCTTTCAATCAAATCAGTTTTTTTTCTATGTTATTTTTAGGATAGATCTGCTGTCAACAATTATTTTCATCTCTGCTGACCTGGGTAAGTCTATTTTGTCTTCATTATGGAAGCACAGTTTTGCTGGTTATAGAATTCTTGATTGACATTTTCCTTTTGCTTTCAAAACTTTGCGTCATTCCAGTGTCTTATGAATTCCATTGTTTCTGATGAAAAGTCAGTGATTAGTCATCTGTTTTTCTGGCTATGAGTCACTTCTTTCTTGCTGCTTTCACAGTGATCTCATCTTTGACTTTCAACAGTTTGACTGTGATCTGTCTAGATACAAATGTTAGGTAGTTCTTAGCTTCTTAGTATAATCACCCCTCCATATCCAAATCTGTAGACATTCAAGTCCTTATATAAAATGATATAGCATTTGCATATTAACCATGCACATTCTCTTATATATTTTAAAAATCATCTCTGTATTAATTATAATATATAACACTATGTAAATATTTGTTATGCTTTATGATTAGGAAATAATGACAAAAAGTGTACAACTTCAGTACAGAGACTTTTTAATCTACAGTTAATTGAACCCATGGATGTGGAAAATGTGACTGTAAGAGCTAACTGTACTATGGATATTATTTTTCAAAAATTTGAAAATTTTCAGTGATTGTATTTTTAAAATATTAACTTCTGTCCTTTTTCCTTTATTTTTTGAGACAGCTCTTGCATGTCCATTGATATGTTTGATTTTGTTTTGATTCTTGAAACTGTTCTTATTTTTATCTATATTCTATATATTCTTCAGATTAGATAATTTCTGTCAACCCATCTTAAATTTTATTAATTTTATTAACTCCCTATCATTTCAAATTGCTGCTGAAGCCCTGTAGCAAATTTGTCCTTCCACCTACAATTTCAACTTTCTAATCTCTGTTTTATAAAATTTCATCTCTGAGGTTTTAATTTATCAATTGTCATTTTATTTTCTTTTAAATGTGTTTTCCTTTATTTATTTATAAGTGCTTTGAATTATATGTCCACAAAAACCAATATCTGAGAATACGCAGAAATAGCTTATATTTACCTTGTTTTTAGGAGTATAGATCACAATTCCAATTTCTTGAATATCTTATATTATATTCTTCAACATTAGATACCTTAGATAGCATATTGTAGCTAGGCTCCTATGATCATAGATACTGTTTTTTTTTTTTTTTTTAGTAAATTGCATGAGCAAAATTTGTGTTATCTCTCTTCCCCATGATGTATGCCTGCTAACATTGTCTTTGCTCATTTTTTTTTCAGAAAGGTTCTTATGTTTAAACCTGACTTCTTAGAGATTGTCCCCATGACTATAGCTTATTTTTAGCCAAGGTTTGGTCAAATGTCTCAAGTCACTAATGTTTCTGTTATCTGTTTATGGATTTTCTTGTAGGATGGGGATTACATGAATATTTTGGGTCATTTCAAACCTTCTCTGTTTGTTGAACTCTCTTGTCTACCCTGCACAAGAGTAGGCTCTGTCAGTCAGGGAAGTGTGAGTGCTGAGTTCTGACAGAGCCTCTTCTCATCACAGGAAATGTGACAAGTTTATCTACTCTACTACAGCTGTCTTGTTCTCAGGAAAATGTCAAATCCCTGGTTAGTCTACCAGTCTGTTTTTTGCCCCCCAAAACAATGACTGACCATCCTGTCCACTTGCCACTTGAATAGTCACTTTAATTAACAATGCTCAAATTTCAATGCCATTGGCAATGACAATAAAAACCCATGCTATCTAACTGAGCTTGGTAGGAGATGGAAGTAGTTCCAAGCAGAAAGCCATGTTTTCCTATTCCTACCCCAGTTCAGTATTTTTAATGAGTAAAGATGAGTTTGTTGTAAGCCTTTGGCTGAATCCTATTAAAATGGTTGTTTTCAACCAATTTATCCAATTTTATTATTGCATTTAAAGGAAGCAACTTGGACATTTTTATTTTGTCATGCCAGAAATCAGAAGCATTTCACAGCTTTGTGAATCACCTTTATTCGATGGTGTGTCCAAATTAATTAGCCCATTAACACCCTTACACACCTTTTCCCTTTATTTTACTATGGTATTTTTTTGTTGTAGTGTTTTATGTATGTCTCTGTTCACTGCATATAGCAATCCTTTTGGTTACTTAATCAGACAAACTATATATTTTAATGGAATATTTTAATGTTTTAAATTATTTTGATAATGCAATATTTTCTTTTTTGTCTTTCTTCAATTTCTCATTATTTTCTTCCTTTTAATTTTTTTGGGATTTCTTTCTTTATTTTCTTTCTTAAGTGACTTAAACATTTTAAATCCACTGCATATTCCTTTAGCAGTTGCTTTGAACTTCTAATGTGTAAGACTTAAAAAATTTTAATCAATATTCTTATATTCTTCTCAGATAATAAATATTAGACAATTGTAACTCCACATACTACCATCCATTTTTAACTTGTATTGTTTTTGGTTACACATGAATTAGACATTAAATACATTAAAAATACATGTTTTCTGTATTTATGTAATCCTGTAATTATATATTAAAAATATTCTTCTATACTGTCAGGACTTGTTAACACTTACCATGATTTTCTTTGCTCAGAATTCCTTTTGCATTGTAGAGTAGCTTTGGGATTATTTTCCTTTATGCTGAAGTCCTTTTAATGAAGTTGTCTGGGTGGAAACCTCATTTTTGTTTTTCTGACACCTCTTTATTTTATCTTCTTTAAACAACTTTAGATTTCTTTCAGTACTTTCATGGCATCACTGACAGTTTTTGAGTTCTATTTTTGTTGCTGAAAAAAATTAGCTGTCTTATTTCTACTTTTAGACAATCACTTTTTGCATTTGCTACTGAGATTTTCTTTTTATTGAGTTTCGCACAGATTCACTATTTTGTGTCTAGATGTAGATTTATCTTTTTTTAAGATTGAGATTTTTTGTGTGCTTTCTTAGTATAAAGTTTTGTGACTTAAATTCCCAAACAACTTTTTATTCTGTATATTCTCTTGCTCAATTTTTGACCACAATTTCCTGATTAAATATATCACAGGCCTTCTACCTCCAATATCTCTTTTTTTTTTTTTTTTTTTATTCTTTTATTTGCTTATTGATTCATTGAACACAAATGGAGTACAGCTATTGTTTCACTGTTTGTACACAAGGTAGAGTCACACCATCTGTGCATTCATGCATGTACACAGGGCAATGGTATCTGTCACACATTCTGTTATTAATTTTATCCCCCACCCACCCCCACATTATGCATCATCATTCATATATCAGAGAGACCATTCGGCTTTTGGATTTTTGGGATTGGCTGATCTCACTTAGCATAAGAGTTTCCAACATCATCCATTTACCTACAAATACCATAATTTTATTCTTCTTTATGGCTGAGTAATATTCCATTGTGTATATATACCACAGTTTCTTTATCCATTCATCTACTGAAGGGCATCTAGGTTGATTCCATAATCTAGCTATTGTGAATTGAGCCGCTATGAACATTGATGTGGCTGCAAGCAATCATGAAATTCATATGGAGGAATAAGAGACCCAGAATTGCTAAAGCAATCCTTAGCAAGAAGAGTGAAGCAGGGGGTTTCACAATACCAGACCTCCAACTATACTACAGAGCAATAGTGACAAAAACAGCATGGTATTGGTACCAAAATAGGCAGGTAGATCAATGGTACAGAATAGAGGACACAGAGACAAACCCAAATAAGTACAGGTATCTCCAATATCTCTTAATTCCTTTCAAGTTTATGGTTTCTGACCATTGCGATTTGTACCATTTCCTCAGAAACTTTTTTCTGTCTATTCTTTGTTCAAGCTATCATTTAATGTCACCTTTGATATACTTCAGCAAATATATATGTTTTTATTTCTGGAAATAATCCTTTTTCAAATATTCCTTTTCATATTTATAGTAGGTTTTTTCTTAGACATGATTTATTTTCTCCATTTACTTCTTAAAACATATTATGAAATGTTCATTTGCAGAAGCGAATATTTAATTTTATATTCTCCAGCTGATAATTTTAATAGTTAACTCATTTTTTAACAACAATATATTGTTAATAATAGGCACCACATTATACAGTAGCAGATTTCTAGAACTTATTTTCTTTACATCCATGAAAAGCTTATACACTGAAGACCAATTCCCCATTTCCCTGATAACAAGTCCCTGATAACCACTATCATACCCTTTGTACCTGAGTTTGGCTCTTTCAGATAACTCATATGAATGGAATCATGCAGCATTCTTCCTTCTGTGATTGGTTCATTGCACTTAACAAATGTCCTCTAGATTCATTTGTGTTACCATGATGACAGGATCTGCTTCTTTTTAAAGGCTGAATAACCTTCCCTGGTAGGTATACATCACATCCTCTACCTGTACATCTGTCTATGGACATTTAATTTGTTTCCATCGTTTTGCTATTGTTAATAATGCCGCAACACACATAGGAGTGCAGATATCACTTTATGTTCTGCACTTCAATTCTTTTGAATAAATATCCAGATAAATACCCAGAAATGGGATTGCTAGATAATGCAATTCTATTTGTTAAATTTTTGAGGAACTTACATACTGTTTTTCATAGAGGCTGTACCATTTTACATTCCCATCAGCAGTGTACAAAGTTCCTTTTCCTCCCCATCTTTGCCAATGCTTGTTATTTTATTTATTTTTGAGACAACAATGTTCAAATAACAATTTTTTAGATTTTCTCATTTTTATTGGTGCATTATACTTGTACATAGTGATGAGATTTATTTTTACATATTTGTACATGCACAGAATATAACAATATAATTTGACCCATATGACACCCTAACATTTCCCACCTCCCTTCCTACCACACACCTCTTGGTCCCTTTTCTCTACTGATCTCCCTTTGCATTCTAGGAGATTCCCCCCACCATCTTTGTTTTGCATTTTCTTCTCTAGCTCCCACACATGAGAGAAAACATACAACCCTTGACCTTCTAAGTTTGACTTATTTCACTTAACATGATTGTCTCTATCTCCATTCATTTTTCTGCAAAAGTCATAATTTCATTTTTTATAATGGAATAAAACTCCACTATGCATATATGTCACATTTTCTTTATGCATTCATCCATTGATGGACACCTAAGCTGGTTCCATAGTTTAGCTATCGTGAATTGTGCTGCTATAAACATGGGTATTCATGTGTCACTGTAGTAAGCTGCCTTCAGTCCTTCAGGGCAAATGCCAAGAAGTGGCATAGGTAGGTTGTTTGTTCATCTTTGATAATAGCCATTCTGACAGGCCATATCTTATTGTGGTTTAAATATTCATTTCTCTGAACTTTTTAATGTGCCTGTTGGATATTTCTATGTGTTCTTTTGACAAACATCTATTCAACAACTTTGCCCACTTAAAAATGCTACTTGTTTTGTTGTTATTGTTAATTTCCTTATTTGTTTTGGATATTAACACTTTATCAGGTTTGCAAACATTTTCTCATACTGAGGGTTGTTGTTTTGCTCTTGATTTTTTCCTTTGACTCTGCAGAAGCTTTTAAGTTTGATATAACCCCATTTATCTGATTTTACTTTTATTATTTATGCTTTTGGTATCACATTAAAAAACAAAACGTTTGTCCAAAGCAATGGCAAGAAGATTTGCCCTATATTTTATTGAAGTTATTTTACAGAATCAGGTCTTACATTTAATACTTTAATCTGTTTTAGTTGATTTTTTAAATATGGTATGAGAGAAGTGTCAATTTTATCCATTTGTTTGAGGAAATTTCAATTTTCCCAACACTGTTTATTAATGAGATCATCCTTTCCCCATTGTGTTGTTAGTTTTGCAAATAATTTCAAAATGTTTGTGACATTATCATTTTTTTTACTTTTTGTTTTTCTGATTTTCATTGTGTCATCTACATTTCTTTAGAATCAGTTACCAGAGATTTATTTTGCCTGATTTAATAGATTATGTTTCCCTGATTCTTTGTGTTTCTTGTAGCTTTGCATTAACATCTGTGCATTTGACAAAAAATAGTCATCTTTTCCAGTCTTTCAGGACTGGCTAGGAAAGATGTTTGCCTGTCATTCTGGCCAGAAATTCTGGGAACCTCTCATGCTTTTTCTGCATATGTCTTTTCTGAACTTGTACTTGCACATGAGAATTCCTCATTAGAGTAATTTATAAGTCTTCTTTTCTTTGTTTTGAAATTTTGGCTATTTATGTATTTTAGTTCTATTATTTCCATTTCACCATTTGATATTAATTTCTTTCATGTGATTTATTGTTTTCCAGTTAGTTTGTAATTGCTTACTGAAGCACTTTTATTATGATGATGGTCGATTTAATATCCTTGTCAGATAATTCCACTACTATTTCATGTTACTATTACAACAGTTGCTTGTCTTTTCTCATCCAATTTGCGATTCTTGGCTCTTGGTTCTTAGTATGCCAAGTGTATCACAGCAGTTTGCTTATTATATGAAGCTACTACTGATTCTAACTAAGTGTTCTGTTTCAGGAGACAGTTTCCTGTTTGGGTTTAGCATGTAGGTTCTGGCTTGTTCGTGTGGGCTGCAATTCGAAGGAACTGCAGACCCCTTGTGATGCTTCTCTTTCCACCCCTGTCTATTTTGCATGAGTTATTTAAGCAACTTCCTTACTGATCTGGTATTATTCTAGCATTCTCTTCTAGATCTTTTAGCTAAAGTCTTATTTTATTGGTTAGTTGACAATATATCAGTTTACTTTAAAAATCATCAGCTGCCTGCTTTCTGAAATTGGAATAAAATCTCATTTCTTCATCATGTATTTTCAAACTCTGTATGAACAGATCCCTGGCTACTTCTCTGAAGGTCTCAGAAAACTGTTCCCTTTATTTGCTAAATTCCAGCTTCGGTGCCTCCTCTCTGTTCTGCAAACTTGCTCAGCTAGTTCACCCTTAAGGATAATAGATTTTCTGATTGCCTGAAATACACTTTCTTTAGAACTTTGCAGGGGTGACTCTTTTCAATTCTTGAAGTCAAATTTCAAGTATCTTAAAGGTACTTTCCTGACTACCCAGACTCAAGTACCTTCTCTTACACCTATCCTATCATTTTCTTTCCTTTGTGTTGTGTTGTGTGTTTGCACACACTAGCATTTGTCCTTCTCAGCAATTATTTTATGTATGTATTTATTTACTTTGTTATATATTTATTGTTTATTTTGACTCAGTATATAAGCTCTTATAAACACTTACAGGCAGAAAAACTATTGCTTTTTCTCTTTCATAATATCATTACTTTAAAACATAACCTAATACTTGATAGGTATAACAAATGCTTGTTAAATGACTGAATGAGTAAATGTCTTTCTTGCTTTTTATCCAACTGTGAGCATGCTGAAATTTAGGGTTTGCTTTATTCATCTTCATTGTCTATTTATTGAATGAATTAATCATTTTGAAGTGCTAATAGTTTTTGCCCAATCGATATATTGATACTTGTCACTCTTGACTACTGTGCAAGACCATGTCAATAATTTGAGTGGTGGAGAAGAAAAGAATGAACCTAGAAGAGGCTATAAAAGGCTTTCTATGAATTGATTCTATTTGGTCTTGCCAATTCATCCATACTAGACATTCACTTTTTATCATTCAGTAGAATGTAGTGTAATTCCTCAGAATAATACATAAAGTACTTGGGTGTGGTTCTTGTGACCCTCCCAGCCTACCTCCCTCCCTTTCCCATAAAATGTTCATATATAAAATCTTGCCTTTACTGACCTCACTGTATCTTTTCATTCTACCAGTTCAAATGCTACCTGCTCTATGAAATCTTACTTGGGTCATTTTGAGCTGTACATGGGTTCCTTTGGTCACATAATATTGCAATAATATGCTTATATAACCATCTTTCCCAGTAAAAACTGGGACTATGGTTGACTCTCTAGTGTATCTTCACAACCTGAAGTGGTGGTTAGCTAGATTTATTTGCTAGGAAGTGCTAAAAATAATTTTAAGCATGCAGCGTAGCATCTTCTAAGTTGCTTTTATTCTACAATTTCATGTCATGACTCCCTCCAAAGTGTCACTCACAACAGGAGCAGAAGTTGAATGTTCTTCACCTATTGCACCGCATCCTTTCAGGAATAGGAAATTATTTCTCAATGTTCTTTCTAATGCTAGTAAACAGAGAAGGACCTAATTCAGAAGAGTCATTCAGTAAATATTGGCTGAAAACAAGGACAGAACATTAAAAGGTGAACCTTTACTACAAAAATTGAGTTGGTAAATTTGACTTCAGAAAGCTACCTTTCTAAGTGTCATTATATTTTTACACAGTGGAAAATGAAAAAGAATTGGTCTAGTTTAGATTTCCCCCCAACAAAAAGTTTGCTCCGCTATATTGATGCCACAAATAGAAGGAAGGATCTATATTCTGAGATGAACTGAAGCTACTGAAATATGTTTAAAATTTTCAACTTAGAACTAAGCTGTCCTTGGGAATAATGTTTCCTTTAATTCCCTAAGACACTGAGTATTTGCTGAATATCCTTGTTTACTTTCCTTCTATTCTAAATTTCTACAGCAGAAAATGTTAGGTTAGGCTTGATTTTGAATGTTTTACGGTTATTAACTCTCCAGAACAATCTTAGCATTAGGGAAATCAGCACTGGAAGCAATAAGTTGGAAGTTCATTTTTGAGCCAAGATTCAGTCTCAAAGAAGTGATAGGTTTCCTAGGATTGTTAGAGAAAATTCCTTATTTTAAGCAAATTATACATAATTATATTTATATTCTTCATCTAAAGTTTTATTTTTAAACCCTTGCTGAGAAGGGTCCACAACATCAAATGAACTTAGACATCGTAGCCACAAACTTCAAAAATTTATGACCAAATTAGCTAATTCAAGAAGTAGAAGACAAAATTGTCTGAGAACATGTACTTGTAGTCAAAAAGAAATTTCTGGACCAGAAGAACTGTACTCACGAATGCTTCAGTATGTGGAAGAACCAATGAAAAAGTGGTAAGAAAGGCAAATAAGTGGAAGAAATAGGCCAAGGCACAATGAGGAGTCCCTGTGCATGATTTAATTTTATTTTATAGTTTAAAACAAAAATGGGGGCTGGAGCTATGGCTCAGAGGTAGAGTACCTGGTGCATGATTTAATTTTATTTTATATTTTAAAACAAGAATGTGAACTAAAATCTTTGCTACACACACTTCAAATAGAGCACTAATCTCCAGAATCTACAAAGTACTCAAAAATCTTTACACCAAGAACACTAATAACCCAATCAACAAATGGGCCAAGGAAATGAACAGACACTTTACAGAGGAAGATCTACAAGCAATCAACAGATTTATGAAAAAATGTTCAACATCACTCGTTATAAGAGAAATGCAAATCAAAACCACCTTAAGATTTTATCTTACCCCAAGTAGAATGTCTTTTATTAAGAACACAGGCAACAACAGGTGTTGGCGAGGATGTGGGGAAAAGGGTACACTCATACATTGCTGGTGGGAGTGCAAGTTGGTGCAGCCACTCTGGAAAGTAGTGTGGAGATTCCTTAGAAAACTTGGAATGGATCCACCATTTGACCCAGCTATCCCACTCCTTGGCCTATACCCAAAGGACTTAAAATCAGCATATTATAGCGATGCAGCCACATCAATGTTCGTAGCTACTCAATTCACAATAGCTAGATTGTGGAATCAACCTAGATGCCCTTCAATAGATGAATGGATAAAGAAACTGTGGTATATGTACACAATGGAATATTATTCAGCCATAAAGAAGAATAAAATTATGACATTTGTAGGTAAATGAATGATGTTGGAGACTGTTATGCTAAGTGAGATCAGCCAATCCCAAAAATCCAAAGGCCGAATGGTCTCTCTGATAAATGAATGATGATGCATAATGCAGGGGGGAAGGGTGGCAAGAATGGAGTAAGGATAGACAGCATAGAGGGTAGGGAGGGGTGGGGTTGGGGTGGGGGTTAAGAATAATAACAGAATGTGTGACAGATACCATTGCCCTGTGCACATGTATGAATGCACAGATGGTGTGACTCTACTTTGTGTACAACCAGAGAAACAATAGCTGTAAAAAAAAAAAGAAAAGAAAAAGAATGTGGCCTGGGGTTGCGACTCAGAGGTGGTGTGCTTGCCTGGCATGTGTGAGGCTCTGGGTTTGACCCTCAACATTGCATATAAATAAATAAATAAACAAACAAATAAATAAAATAAAAGATCCGTTGACAGGATCTTTTTTTATCCGTAAAAAAATATTTTAAAAACAAACGAATGAAGAAACAGGCACCAATACAATGATAGTTTCTATTCCCTCCTTCAGTCTTTTCTAAATGTAGAAACTTGGAAACCCTTAGAGGAAAGACCAAAATGTCATTCTAGTGCTCTGTTCTGGGTTTCAGAGGCATCAGACTCACTGACAGAAAAGCAGGCAGGGCCACAAAGCAGACACCTGGCCAGGGCTTGAATTTATGCTTTAAATAGGTGGTGCAAGTCAGCACACTAAGGTGGAAGACGGTGGCCTTTCTGTTGTATTTGTTCTGGATGACAAACCTCATTTCCTGGGTTCTCCTAATTTTTTTTTTCATTCGAATTGTCACAAAATGACTGACATTTTAAATATCACCAAAGGAGGGTTATTCAGATTATTTTTATTATAGGACAGCTATTCTGTTATTCAAATAATCCCCATTTTCTTTCATGATTAATGCTGTTATTATAGTATTATGCCTGATTGCTGAAATATTTTGTTAAAAAAAAAAAGCATGACTCCTTGGGAAAACAAAATGCATAAAACCACAAAAAATTAAAATCCCATCAATTTTCAATCAGCTAAAATGAAATCAAAGCTACCAACAACTTGATGAGTGAGAAGCTTAGGAATAAGGTTATGATTTGATTATCAGAAATAGTGTTTCAAGACGCTTAGGCTACATATAGGATATCTATGAATAAAACAAGGTATTTTTTTGAAAAGCAGTAAAGTAAAACTAAATAAAAGGAGAAAAAAAGTAGAATCATGGATGGGAAGATTCAACTAGAATGTCAGCTCTCCCAAAACTAACCCAAGATTCAACCTAATTCCAATAGAAAAGTGAAGAGGTGACTTATAGAAATTGACAGCTCAAGCCTAAATTGTATATGAGAAAGCAAGAGGCCAAAAAATTAGGCAAATATGGAAGGGAGACTATGAGATGGAGAACAAAATATAAATATTTATTAAAAAGATAGAAAATTAAAAATTATCAGCCAATATTTACTACTGATTAAAACACTGTGATTTTGATGTGGTGACAAGTGGATAAAGGTGTAAGCATAGACCATTGGTAGTAAAGGAACATAATGCTTGTCAAATGTGGCATTGCATACAAAACACACACTTACACACCCCTGCTTATGGTGGCACTATTCATAATATCCAAGTTATGGAGTCAGCCTAGATGCCCATCACCAAAGAATGAAGAAAATGTGATATACATACATATATATGCAATGGAATATTATTCAGCCATAAAGAAGAACAAATCCTGTTACTTGCAGGAAAATGAATGAAACTGGAGATCATCATGGTAAGCAAAATAAAGCAGATTCAGAGAGACATGTATTTCATGTTTTCTCTCATATATGGAATCTAGAAAAAAAGAAAGATCACAAAAAAGAAGGAAGATTACTAGAGAAGGAGAAGAGACAAAGGAGAGGGGTATAGGGTAAGAATGGGTACTATGGAAGGTGAATACTATCAAAGCACATTATAAGCATTATGAAAATGTCGCAATGAAGCCCATTATTTTGCACAATTAATATGCATGTTGATATAATAATTTTTAAGTTGTGGCATTGCAGACAAATTACTCAATGAACAGTGCTGTCGGTCTTAGTTATATACATAGTACAAATTAAAATTGCAATTTCTACTTTTTGCAAATTATTTTGGTGAACTTCTTAAATATGAAGGACAACATAATAAAACATTTAAAAAATATGATTTATATTTAAAAACAGGAATAGAGATGGTGTTCTTAACATGAGGATAATGCTTATAAAATTTGTCTACATTAAAGTGAAGGACTTCTAGTTCTGGAAAACTACTATAAAGAAAATAAAGTCATTTCACATCCTGAGAAAAAAGAATTTGTGTCATATTAAACCTGAATAGTATTTTTACCTAAAATTATTAAACTCTCCTTATGCCATAGACAAGAAATCCAGTGGGAGAAAGGATACTTTGAGCAGGCACTTTAGAAGTAACTCAAATGAGCTGCATTACTACTCCAAAAGCAATGAAACCAAGTATTTAATTGAAAGTCATTTTTGATGCCTAGTCCCTGAAGGCATCTTATAGGAGCCTGTAACCATTTTCTACTAAAGAAAACTCACATCATTCCAAGTATCAAAACATTCCTATGCATATTGTTGCAGGAAAAATGAGCAGCTTACAGGGAAGCAAAACTCACAAAATGCACAAAACCTCTAAAAATTAAGATCACAAGGCACATAAGCTAGTCATCAGAAAAAACAGACCACGAAAGCAGAGCTTAAAAACTAAAGATGTTGGAACTATGTAACTAAAAAGTAAAAAATTTTTAACTTTTTTTATTATTTTTTAAATTTTTACAGACTTCATTTTGATACATTGTACATAAATGGGGTACAAATTTTCATTTCTATGGTTGTGCATGATGTACATTCATATCATTCGTGTAATCATACATGTACATAGGGTAATGATGTCTGTCTCATTCCACCATTTTTCATACCCCCCTCCCTCCCCCTCTCATTCCCCTCTTCATAATCTAAAGTTCCTCCATTCTTCTCTCACCCCCCACCCCTTCCCCCCAACCCAAAGCTATATCATCATCCACTTATCAGGAAAAAATTCTGCCTTTGTTTTTTTGGGATTGACTTATTTCACTTAGCATGATAATCTCCAATTCCATCCATTTATCTGCAAATGCCATAATATTATCCTTCCTTATGGCTAAACAGTATTGCATTGTGTATATACACCATAGCTTCTTTATCCATTCATCTGGTGAAGGGCATCTAGGTTGGTTCCACAGTCTAGCTATTGTGAATTGAGCTCATCTGGAAGAATAAGAGACCTCAAATAGCCAAAACAATCCTGAGCAGAAAGAATAAAGCAGGAGGTATCACAATACCAGACCTTAAACTGTACTACAGAGCAATAGTAACAAAAACAGCATGGTACTGGCACCAAAATAGACAGGCAGACCAATGGTACAGAATAGAGGACACGGCGACAAACCCACAAAAACACAGTTACTTCATACTACATAAAAGAGCCAAAACATACAACAGAGAAAAGAGCCTGTTCAACAAATGGTGCTGGGAAAACTGGAAATTCATAGGTAAAAAATTGTTTAAGGTAGTTGCAGTGACATGCAATTGCAGTCCCAGTTATTCTGGAGGCAGAGGTAGGAGGATCCCTTGAGACCAGGAATTCTTGAGCAGCACTGTGAAACTTCATCTTAAGATAAATAAATAAATAAATAAATAAATAAATAAATAAATTTAAAAAGTGCTGTCTTTTCCAATTCGTTTTGGAGGCTTAAGTATAAATAAGGAACATACACATATTACATACTTTTTAAATCTAAAAATTAAAAGTTAAGTAATTGAAATAAAACACTTAGGAAAATAGGAAAAAAAAAACAAAAAGCACAGTGATCCCAGATGGAAGATCTGAAATGCAAGAGGGAATAAAAAGCAGAAAAAGTGTTATACATGGGTATATATAAGCATATTTAATCACAACAATGACAATACACCTAAAGTACGTTGTATAAGAGTATTCTAACAGGTTAACTTATTAGAATCTAAGTTCATGCAGATATGTGAAGTCTACATAATCAGTACAAAAGTATATGATTTGTAAAATGTTAAAGAAAAATTATAGTATGAAAAATATTCAATCATTCTAAAGGCAAGAAAAGAGAAAAGGAAACATACTTAAAAGGCGATTGTTGAAAGAATGTAGACAATATCAAGTAAAGCCTGTAGAGTCTTGGCATTTTGTAGTAGTGGAGTGAGCTCGCTAGGTGCTCTATCAAAAGCAATCTAGAGCCTGTGAGCTGGAATCGCACAGGCGAGCCTTCTGCTAACCTCTTCAACTTGGCATTTTATAAAGACAAAGGACATTAGAAAATGAGATAAAGTCAAAATGCAGTCTGTAAAAATAAAAAGCAATTTAAAAAAACTTTATATGAGAAAAAAAAATAGGAGAAATATGTGCATGAGTTAATTCCATGTTAGAGAAAGTACTGAAATAGTGTTGGGAAGAGTTATGTGTTTTCCAATCGATTGTCTGTTTATGTTGATACAGGAAGATACACACATGGGTTTGAGTTTAAATAGATTTCATGCAACCTTCAAATTTAGAACTGGATTCCACCATTCTGTCTTCCCCTAGCAAGGTTATAGTCAGCAAAACTAATCAAAATATGATGAATCTACTCTGCTTTAGAGATATAAGATGGGACCATTACCACCAAGAAGCAACCCCAGAGAAACTTCTTGAGTTGGGAGAAAACCCAACAGCTTCCTATTGCCTGTAAGAACTGATGCCCATAGACCACCCAGGGGAAAAAGGATGAGTGGAAGGAAGGGGAAGACTTTTCCCCAATTCATAGCATATCAGTCCATTTTTCCTATGGTGGTGTTGAATTGGAATAGATTAATGCTGAGAAGCAAGGACTATGAAGCCAGAGGTCCTGAGTTGAATTTTTGTTGAGTGTCCTCCGGCCACTTTCTCAGTGCCTTATGTCCACCGTGTGTGAAGTCTGAAGTTTTGTTATCTATACTACTCACCACCTAGTGTCACTCTGAGCATGAGTGGCTAACATGGATGATTTACTTACAATAGTGACTGCTCCATGGTCAGCACTCCATACATGTTAGCTCTTTTTTCAGTTGTCAGTCAGCCATTTATTATATCCAATATAATAGTGACCAACTGCAGATGCAATTGTGCTCTGACCTAAATTTCAAGTGTATGTGTTTTATTTGTATGCAGCCTATTTGTTTTTTGAAATCATTAATATAAGAGTTAAAACACAATTTGTTAATGGAGAGGCAAGAGTTGGTAGATAATCTGCAAACTATTTACTATGAAAATGAATAGATTTGGTCAAACTTGTGCTTTTCAAAGTTTATAGACACCTTTGAGCTGGATATTTGAGTAAGTGACCAAATTATAAATACATTATTGTTTTTCAATAATTTTATAAATAAATTATTGTTTTTCTCTTTTTTGGCCTAAAAATGCTATTTTTTTTTTTCAAACTTCAGCTCTGGTCTCCCGTAGAAAATTTAATCTTTGAAACACAGATCAAGTTATTTAAAAAGATTATGCAAGGTACAAATTTCTCTTACGTGTATAAAATTTACCCTGGCTTCATAAGAATTTATTATTGTGCTGCTATTATATGTTCCTCCAAATAATCAAATTCACTGCTCTAATGATTTGGTCATCACTTGGTGTATGAAGATATATCTTTCTGATATCTTTTTAAAAAGTTACGAAGTTCCTCGCCAATAGATTTCAAATGACTTGAGGAAAACATAAGTACATAAATTTTCATTCATTGAGTTACATTAAAGTTACACTTGTCCTTATAGTTAAGTTACACCCAATTTTAAGATGTTAAGCCATACATTGTCTTAAGTAATATATGTCACATGGTAGCTTAAGATCTTGGGGAGGCAATATTAGGTATTAGCAACAACTTTTAAAACAATACTTAAACAAGCATCACTTACCTAGCTTCTGATGATTCCCTTACTGGGATTCAGTACCATATAATATCTTATCATTATGATCAGATTCCAGTAAACGTTTTAGTAGTTTTGTTTGAGTGCAAATACCAGAAATTTTACCATTTTTTTATGCACCAGAGATTCTTCTTAACATTGTGTGTGGCTAGAGTCAGCATCTCTGGGGTCATGGCAGATTTATTCACTGATCACGTTCCAAACTTTCTAGAATATTTTTCTCTATTGCAGAGACTGAAAAAAATGAAAGTTACACTAGTCCTTATAGTTAAGAGTCTGTATACGGTTTGCTTTCCATCAGAGAGCTAGGATTTGGAAGAGAGCTTTAAAAAGAAGGTGTTTTTGAGGTGTCTATTTTGCAGAGGAAGCATCCTTGGCCAAGGGGTAACAAATTTTGTTGCTGTTTCTGGTAACCCAGATCACAAATATGGTGATAAATTTTCTAAAATAAATAGTTCTGGTGAGAACTTTTTTTTTTTTTTTTACCCAGATCTTAGAGAAGCTGTTTGTTTCTGGCAGGGTTTTTGTTTTTGTTTGTTTTTTTGTGTGTGTTTTGATTCCCAGCTTCCTGGCTGAATCAGAGGAAATAGTTCCCTTTCCTTTTGGGAGCTGGTGTGCTGGGTTTTTCTGAGCTAAACCTAGAGGCTTGGCCAGGAGTTGGCTCTCTGGGCTCTTCCAATAATTTTGTAAGCCTTTAATTCTGTGTATTACATTATGTATCTGCTTAAACTATCAAGGATGTTTTTGTTATCTACAACTGAGCTCTGAGTGATAGAGTATTTGGCACCAGAATTAGCTGCAGACAAGAATGGCGCCTTCCAGGGTCTTACTGAAGACAAAATTGTTGTGGCCATAGGATCTTGAAAAATAAAGGTTGGATGAAAGTGTAATCATGAGTTGATTGCAATGAGTCCTGCTGTGTAGAAAGTCCTGTCTTTTCTTGAGCAAATCAACTTGGCCCTGGTAACTGACATGTAACTACTGGTCAGGAATATGCTTTCTTCTCTCTTCTGATAAGCAGAAAATTGCAGAAGTTAGTATTCCCCAAAGGGATCCCAGTTTATCTTTACCGTCTTGCCACATCAGCTCCCAGATTCCCATTTCTTTTTTTTTTTTTTAACTAAATACAAAAGGACAAATATTGTCTGATTCCACTTACATAAAATATGTAGAATAAAAAAATTCACAGAGACAGAAAGCAAGTTAGCAGTCACTGCTTAATGGGTACAGAATTTCTGTTTGAGGTGATGACAATTTTGGAAATAGTTGTGAGGTTTGCACAAAATTGTGGATGTAACAAACGTTAAGTAAGTCATACTTAAAAATGATTAAAATAAAAATTTTGGGTTACATTTTAGGACAGTAAGAACACTTTCAAAAAGAAATTGAGATCCTTTTTATTTTCTTGTTTGGATCATTCCTAGGGAATTTATATCTTGAATCAGGTGTGAAAACTTCTTCAGGGGGCAATACCAGGGTTTTCTCAGTGAAGTATGCCCTTGACAGTTGTGGATATTACATTCATTCTACACAATTAGTTCAGGAGTTTCCCATTTGAAGAAGTCAAAGGTCACAATACAAAGATTATCACTGCATCAGTCTCATTTCCAAATGGAGAAAGTAAAATAATTCTTGGCCTATGTAATAATTATTATATGCAGTTTTGTGATTTCAAATTTCAAATCTCTGGCTTATTAAAAATCATACCAAATATAAGTGGCATTTATTAAAAAACCAGTCAATAGAAGACACCTTCTGGATAGAACTTTATCAACAAGACTACCAATACGGAGAACTCTGAAACTATGACATGTATATTTAACTTTATATTATAAATTCTTGTTTTTTATTTAACAAACATTATTTTTCACCAAAATTTACTATTCCCCTTAAAAGGTTATTTTGGCTTTGGTGGAACAAATGTACATGAAAATGGGGGAAACTCACCAATCTTTTGATTTCTTGAAGCACATCATGTGGGATATTGTCTTTTTGCAATGTCACGAAGCATTAGCAACCTCAGATACCAACCCTTCCTTGAAATTCTGTTAGCAGAATTTCCATGGTATACTATCTATAACCTAAAATTATGGGAATGACCTCTGAATGACTGGCACTTGTGAAAGTCAGTGTGCCTAATTCTGAATGTTTCTTGCGGGAATGGGTGCCCAGCCCAAGGACCTGCACAGACTTTATTAACAGAAATAGTTTTGACTTCTAGCAACTGCAGTGTCTCCAGATTTGTCCCCCAATGGCCTTCCACATATGTGTATGTGGGAGTTGCTCATCCATTCTTCAAGCACTAGTTATTAGAGACTGAAGAAGGTTACCTCTCCATTCTTAGCCAGAGGTCGTTCCCATAATTTTAGGCTGTCGATGGTACAACTTGGAAATTCTGTTTTCATTGGTTGGTGGCTTATTGGAAGCATTTAAGTAAAAGTCACACTGTAATTTAAGGGTTTCATCTTTACTCAGTTTCCAATTAAATGGTGCATTTTCCCTTTGTAGTCTACAAATTTGATTGATTGCTTGGTTTCAAGAAATAAGAGAAATTAACCCAGTTGACTATCTGACATGGTTATACCTCTAAGACAACTGAGATACAAGTGGTCTAAAATGCACAGCCCTTTCAATTAACTTACTAGACTCACTTGAACCTAATTCTAAAAGAGATCCATCAAACTGTCAATCAGAGACCCTAGCGTAAAAAGAAAGCAAAGTGACATAATTAAAATAAAGCAATTATATTTGCCCAGAGAAGACTATTTCATGCAAAGAAACGGCAATACCAAAAGCTGTAAAACAGGATCAGCCAAAGCTTGTGATTGTGTTTGAGTGTTTTTTTCTCTTGATTTTCTGAAAAAGTCCACAGAGATGGGGTTTTTTTTCTCTAGATTTCCTGATAAAGTCCACAGAGATGTTCTCCCTCCCCTCCCCACTCCTGTTTAAGGAATTAATAAGGCACTGTATTGTCCTTGTCCACTGGTTGGAGTCTGCACTCCTTTCTCCTTTTTATTATGAAGGGGTAAAAAGAGTGTTCTATTTTTATTGGTGCAAGCCATTTCTTTTTATTTCAACTTTTTTTTATTTTTACAGAATGCATTTTGATTCATTGTACACAAATGGGGTACAACTTTTCATTGCTATGGTTGTGCAAGATGTAGATTGATACCATTTGTGTAATTATACATGTACATAGGGTAATGATGTCTGTCTCATTCCACCATGTTTTATATCCCCGCCCCTTACCCCCCATTTCCCTCTACGTAATCTAAAGTTCCTCCATTCTTCTCTCACTCCCCACCTCCTAATCAGATTATATATCATCATCCACTTATCAGGGAAAACATTCAGCCTTTGGTTTGTTGGGATTGACTTGTTTCATTTAGCATGATATTCTCCAATTCCATCCATTTATTTGGGCTGGGGATATGGCTTAGTGGGTAGAGTGCCCTGGGTTCAATCCCAAGCACCAGAAATTTTAAAAAGGCAAATTGTTTTTGAAGCATGAATGTCCTCCATTCTCCACCCACCACAGCTTTAATACAGACGTCTGCAGTTGTGAAAATTGTGACAGCTTGAATTGAAAGGAAAGATGAGAATGTTTTAGCTTTTTTTTCTCCTGAGATTGTGATCCTGCAAAAATGTGTGTGTGCATGTGTGTTTGTGTGTAAGTTAGCCTCTCCATTCCCCTAAAGGGTCAAGTTCAGGAGTGAGACTCAGTTGGTTCCTACTGACTACCATACATATCAGCCTCTAAGGATCAGAATGTTGAAGAAGCATCCTGAAACTGGTGAAGGCAAATTGCTGTCTCTGCGGATAAGTGACTTGGCTTCTCATGCACAGGCAAGCATGGGAATTAGAAAATAGACCAAGGTCAATAGGAACAGCACTGATACTTGGGAGTTTCTGATCAGAGAAAACAAGCAAATTCTATGTTTTCCTCTCTGACCATCAATGAGTCCCACAATCAGCCATATCATCAGATTCTAATCTGCTATGTTCTGACAGTGATTATTGATTTAGGATCCCAAACTCAAAAGTTATCTGCATTAACATGTCTTTTTCTGCTGCCAAATATTCTCACTGTTTTTCATTATCTAGTGTACTATGTATCCTTGTCTGGTTTTTATTCTCTTCAAGATGAAAACTACCAAGTTTCCATGTTCTCTGCAAAAGCAGCCACTATGTAAGTATCATGAGAATCTATCGTATTTGGAGTTCTCTTTAAATTTAGGCAATTGTCTCTCAAGATCTTCATACAAAGTGAAAGAACAATTCAAAAAATGAAGCTAATAAAAAACAAGAGCAAAAAAATGTTCTTTAAAACAGAAGAGGAAATGTGTCCTTGTTATCAAATCATGAAGCCATTTCCAAAGCTGCATTCAAGATCAGAAGTACTGCTAGTGAGCACAGAAATACAGGATGAGAGTAATGAAAGACTAGAGAGGAAATAAATGCAAGAGACATCCTTTAGGAACAGCAGGGAGAGCTTGTGGAAACAAAGAGAGGTGAGGGAAGGCTTATTTTATTGTCTTACATGGCTATGGTAATGATTTATTCAGATGTCATTTACTAGAATGTCAGCTTTGGGTGGAGAAAGTCCAGATCTATTTTGTCTTTAAATTTACCATTCACAATTCAGTGAGTCTGAACAAATGAAAAGTAAATGATTTAAAAAAATAAGATTAACAAGCAAAATAAATGAAATAGACATGGACTACAAGTTCTATCAGACCCTTGTCTTGAAATTTAAAATCTGTGAAAACTGGCTTAAGTCTGCAAGAAATCCAAAGTTGGTCCATTTGACTCAGAAAATAAGTTGTCCTGTGTTAGGCTAGCTCACCAAGACCCTCTCTAGGAATCTTCTTATAGATATCCCTTCGTAGAGCCAGAAAAATTGACACTTATCAAGTTGGCTGTATTATGTTATTTATTATAAATTTGGAGTGTTGGTGACATTTTTTTAATCTCAGAAATTATTGTGACCAGGTTCTTATTGTCACACTAGTAGAGAATGACACAAAAATTAATGTGCGATTAATAATTTTATTTCATCTGGTTCATGAAATCTGATCCAGGGCCTCAGATGTAGAGATATCCAAAGCTGCCTCCCTCCCTATGTGTCTCAGAACCCTCTGCCTCTGACCTCTTCTTACCAGGCATTCCCAATCAGCTGAAAACCCCTATATTCTCATGCTTCTGTCTGCTTGCTTTGGTTTCCAATACTGCTTTTGGTCTTGAGAACATTTTGATTATTGCCTTGATTAATTCTGTGTATTTTATAATGATTTTATACATCACTACAGTTTAACTCGTGGCACACACCTGCTCAGCTCCACATAACAAAGCATTCACGATGGTACCTGAGCCTGTCAACCAAGGAGGGGTCACTCAATCTCTCCAGAGGAACACTTCCCATGGAAGATGAACCAGGGCTCTATAAACCAGCTTCTGTCTTTGCTTCATGCATTGTCTGGCTTCCTATTTATTTTATTTTAAAAGATTTTTATATTGTGGTGAAATATACATAATATATAAAATTTGCCGCTTCAGTCACGATTCAGTGTGCAGCTTAGTGACATTAAGAACATTGACATTGTGGTGCAAACACCACTTTTCATCTCAACAATATTTTCATTTTCCTAAGCTGAGATTTTACAGCCACTAAACAATAACTTTCTTTTTTAAGTGTTTATTGCAGTATAATACATGTAGAAAATCTTATAAATTTCCTATCTGAAAGTGAATTTGCCATGTAAATACTACCAAGTAAAGAAGAAGAATATCAGGATCCTCAATTCCCCATCTGGCTTCCCTGATCATTACCTCTTTCTTTTTCTAAAAAGGTAATCCCTATCTTACAAATAACCCCACCATTTACCAGATATATGTATATATCGTATATGTAATATGTCATAAGTAACATATTATATGACATAATTATATATCATATAATATGATATAATATTTATGTATACGTTATGATATATGTATACATGTGTTAAAATATACATGCTAAATTATGTATATTTGTTTCATCCATACTTTGTGTAACCGTGAGATGCTTATTTTCACTTATGAAAAGTACTCTATTGTATGAGTATGTATCATGATTTAGTGCTTAATTTAAAGTTAGAAGACTTTGGGACTTTTTTTTTTTTTTTTGCATATTAAGCAGGCTTTATTTAAAAGTAGTGATATAAACTTCTCCCCGGTGGGAGAAGGGGGGCCATGGCTGATGTTCTGGAATCCCCAAGAAGTGAGCGCACCCTCCATCTTTTATAGGTTAAGGTCTTCTTTGTTCTGCCCCTTCCTCTGACCCTTATCTCTCTTTCCTGCCCATATGGCGGTGGTGACACAGCCAAAAGGTGAGGTGCGGTGGTGACACAGCAAAAAGGTAAGGTGCGAATGGTAGGGGGAAGGGCCACATGGAGATTCAGGTGGGGGCCCAGGAAGCATTAATTACCTCCAGCTAATTAACTCCCTGTCTGCAACTTTTGGAGAGGGGCAGTTAAGCAGGTAACCTTGGTGATCAAAAGGGCTCTGGAGGCACTGACATTCCAATCTCCCAGGGGCATCTCCAACTTCCCAAACTCTGATGGCCTCCATTCCTTGATTTGACCAGATTTCCTGTTCTACACTAACTGCCTGTCAATTCTGTCTTCATTCCCCCCTTTTGTTTAGGAACTTAACTGCTTGCTTGTAAGGAAAGTGGGCGAAGACTGCTCTGGCTGCTTCTGAGCTGGAAGAGGGTGGAGTGGGGGGCAAGCAGTTTGGAGTTCCTTTTTAGAAATCTGCTCAATTGAGGGATTCAGCGTGGAAGTCTGCTTGGGGAAGAGCAGATTGTAAAATCATCTGGGGGATGGGTGCTTCTATGAGAGAGAAACGAAAGACATGAGTACCAAAATGAGATCAATACAGAATAAATGTTGCAGCATCTAGAACATGTCAATGAATAGAAATCAATCTCTCACCAGCTGGAAGAACTGAGAAATTGTTCCTATAATTAGGCCTAACAAAGGCTGGAGGGGTCAAGGCCTTTATTTGGGAACTTCAATATTGGCAGGGTGATCAGGAATGGAAACACAATTTTTAATTTTTAATGTTATTTATGTCCCCCGAAAATACAGTTAAGCTACTTAATGTCATCTAATTTTTGTAAAACATCCTTTTATTGGTATAATCTGTATTTAGTAGAGAGATATATATTTCTGTTATTTAGGGCTAGATAATCATGCTAGTGAATTTAGAGATTAAGCCTACCTGTGTAGCTTCGGAAGATCTGTAGACCTTAAACTGAGTGAAAATTTCTGACTTTGACAGTTTCTTTTTAAATGCCCAGGAATGACTATGTTTTGGTTTTAACTGTTTTGCTAGGTGTTTAAGATCAAGCTGGTCAAATTGAACTGTTCCTGTCTCTTAAGAGTCACCTGACTCACTGAACTCACTCAACTCACTTGAGACATTTTTTAACTACAAATTTTTGAGTATTATGAAGAACACTGCTGTGGATGTGCTTTTTTAAATTATTTTATTTTATTTGTTATAATTGGTTGTACATCACAGTACAATGCACTCATGCATTTTGATAGATCATACCTAAATGGAGAGTAATCTCTCACTTTTCCAGATTATTCATATTGCAGGATCATATCAGTCATGCGGTCATACTTATACATGAGGTAATAATATCTGTTTCACTCAACTATCATTCATTTCCCCATACCCCTTCCTGTCCCTACCCTCCCCTCTACCTAATATAAAGTAACTCTGTTCTTCCCTGTTCCCACCCCTTTATTGTAAATTAGCTTCCACCTATCGAAGAAAACATTTGGCCTTTGGGTTTTGGGGTTTGGCTTATTTCATTTAGCATGATATTCTCTAACTCCATGCTTTTACCAGTAAATGCCAGAATTTCATTCTTCTTTAAAGCTGAGTAATATTCCATCATATATATATCATAGTTTTTTTTCTGGCACCTTTTATTTATTTTCTTTCTGTGTTTTGTATACAAATGGGGTACGATTTTTCATTTCTATGGTTGTAAACAATGCAGATTCACACCATTCATGTAATTATTCATATACATAGGGTAAAACTGTCTGTCTCAGTCTACTATCTTTTCTTCCCTACCCCCTCCCGCCCCATTTCCTCTACACCATACAAAGTTCTTCCATTCTTCTCTTGTCCCCACCCAGCCCCCTCTCCCCCCCACTAACCATTATGTATCATCATCCACTTATCAGGGAAAACATTTGACCTTTGGTTTGTTGGACTTGGCTTACTTCACTTATCATGACATTCTTCAGCTCCATCCATTTACCAGCAAATGCCATAATTTTATTCTTCTTTATGGCTGAGTAATATTCCATTCTGTGTATATACCACAGTTTCTTTATCCATTCATCTGTTGAAGAGCATTGAGGTTGGTTCCATAGTTTACCTATTGTGAATTGAGCTGCATTTGTGTGGCCGTGTCACTGTAGTATGCTGATTTTAAGTCCTTTGGGTGTAAACCAAGGATTTTCTTATGCATGTATTTTGGTGCAAAAGTGCATACATTTTCATATGTATTTATTTAACCAGATATAGAATTATAATATGTGTACATTAAACTTCAATAAATAACACTAAATAATTGTCTAAAGAGGTTATCCCATTTTGTACTTCTAACACCTGTGACTGGGTGTTCAAAAGGAACCACATCATTGTCAAAATTTGAAATACTCGGTCTTTTAAATTTTTATCATTCCAGTGACTACATAATGGTATCTCATCTTTTTAATTTGCATTTTCATAATGACCAATGAGATTGGGTCTTTCCATATATTTATTGGTATCTCAAATATCTTCTTTGATGAAATTAAGATTTAAGTCTCTTGCCTTTTTAAAAAATATTAGATTGTCTGGCTTTTATTATTATTAATTTATATGATTTCTTTACATTTTCAAGGCCCCTTGTTAGTTATATATCTTAGAAATATCTTCTCCCATATTTAAATGCTTTAATCTTTGGTGAAAATGAGTTCTTTATGTGTAATCCAGTTTATCAGTCTTTTTCATTGTAAATGTTATCTTTTTTTTTGTTGCTGGCCATGGTAAAATCAATATATTATATGATTTCATGTTTCAAAAGAGTAATTATTTCACTTTTTTTTTTTTTTTTTTGGACCCGGGAGTTAAATCAGGGATCCCCGGCCCCTGAGCCACATTCCCCCCCCTTTTTGTTTTCTTCCTTAGCGCAGTCTCACTGAGTTGCTTAGGGCCTCGCTAAGTTGCTGAGACAGGTTTTGAACTCGCAATCCTCCTGACTCAGCTTCCCAAGTCGCTTGGATTACAGGCGTGTGCCACCGCGCCCTGCTTCACTTTTCATATTTAGCCTACAATTCATCAGAAGTGATGTTTGTAATGGAATGATGAAGTGAGGAATTTATTCACATATATATATACACATATATATACATATGCATGTATTTTGGTGCAAAAGTGCATACATTTTCATATGTATTTTTTTAACCAGATATAGAATTATAATATATATGTACATTAAACTTCAATAAATAACACTAAATAATTGTCTAAGGAGGTTATCCATATATATATACATATAACCTCCTTAGACAATATATATATATATATGTATATATATGTATATATATTCACCTGAACAGCATTATATGTTAAAAACTGTGTTCCCTGGGCACGGTGCTGCACACCCGTAATCCAAGCAGCTCAGGAGGCTGAGGCAGGAAGATAGTGAGTTCAAAGCCAGCCTCAGCGCGGGCAAGGTGCTAAGCGACTCAATGAGACCCTGTCTCTGAATAAAATACAAAATAGGGCTGGGGATGTGGCTCAGTGGTTGAGTGCCCCTGAGTTCAATCCCTTGTACACCCCTCCCCCCAAAATCTGTGTTAATTTTTACATTTTTCTACTGGATAAATTAAAGGTCCTTATGTCAGTGTCTGCTTTTGAATGATGTATTATGGAGAACTCCCGATGTATCTATTTGTCTGTCTTTAGACTAATATCACACTTCCTTAATTGCTAAAGCTTTACAATAATCTGTGATATTATTGGAGAAATGTAGTGAAAAACAAAAATCTCCCAGACTAGTAAAACCTTTCCACAATGGTAGTAGAGAAAGAAGTCAATTTTATTATTGAATATGCACTTGACCAGAATGTGATACACATCACAGGCAAACTGCTAAGAGATGAAGACAGAAAGAAATCTCACCCTTTGATGCAGCCAAGCAGATGCAACCCATTTCATACATGTTTTCAAGATAAACAATAACTAGTTCTCAAGTAAAAAGAATTGGATGCACCTTATTTCACACATAGTTCAAAATGTACCCAGTCATACGGTGACCATCTGTGTAAGTTAATTGGCTCTGTACAAAGTAAAAATAGCCTTCTCTTATCTTTGAACAGAAGGTGGTTTTGCAGCTTGAAGCCAAGGAAGCCAAGAAGTCAGCGATACTACATACTTTGATGTTGGCATTTCAAAGGGATGGTCCCCAAGTCCTTGGGAAAGATACTGTGGGTTGTAAAACTGGCAAGAGGCTTTTGAAAAATGATTTACACGCATTTATAATTACAAGTTTACAAAAGAAAATACTGTAAGAATGGGAGGGAGGAGACATCTCTCCCCTTATTTTCAACAAAGAGAATTATGTTTCCTTTGTGCTTGTACTTACAATATCCAGTAGAGCGGAAATCTTTTCACCCAGTTCTTTATCCTGAAGAGTACCTTGGGTTTCTTGATCATTTGCAATTCCATTCAAAATTTGGGATCACTTTGTCAGTTTCCACCAAAACTCTGCCTGAGATCATGGCTTGGGATTTCACTGAAAGTGTACATTGAATTCACAGCTTCTCAGTAGTGAGTTATCTAAATAATCTGCATGGAATGTCCCTCTCGTTACTTTTGTGTTCTTCAGTTTCTCTCAGTAATGGTATGCATTTCTGTGCAGTTTTCTTGTAAATATTTTTGTTAGATCTATGCTTAGATATTTTACATCTTTTTTCTCTTTTTAAGCAGAATTTAAAAATGTTATTTTCTAATTATTTACTGCTGGCCTTTAGAAAAACAATTGTTTTGTGTTTTAACTTATATTAAGTATTGAAATAAGTTACTGGAGTTCCTACTACAGCTAGTATTCGTAACAGATGAATGAGGATCATTTATTCCTTTCTGATCCTACACATTTTCCTTATTTTGTTTTATTGAGCAAATAAGATCTCATGATGTAGAAAGTGATTCTTTCACAATTTCAGCTGAACTGAGATATGTATTCAAATCAGCCACTCTGATTTGGCTATGTCAATTTCTCACTGAATGTTATGCATGTTTTTCTTTATACAATTTAAGAATATGCAAATTTGGATTTCCTGTATGTTCAGTATCTTCCCAGTGAATTGATAAACATGAACCACTACCCTCAGCTCCTTCTTTTTAAGTTTTATTTTCCACAGGAAAAACAGGAAAAAAAGGTATGGAACAAACATGTGAAATATGACCTTGATCAGTGTTAATAAGATGAGGTCATGCATGGACCTGCAGCATCAGCATCATCTTTACCTAAGAGCTTGTTCAAAAGTCTTAGATGTTCCCCATGTTGGCCCTGGCCCCAGATCTGCTGAATGGGAAATCTGTGGGTGAGAGGTATCCGTATGTATCACTATGAGTATGATACTACAATGTATTGATATATAGTACTCAGATACAGTACCACAATGTACCTAAGAACTGCTTTAAAGGTTGCAATTATTCCCATGTTTCTTGTAGTAATCTTATTTCTAACTAGGAAGTAGACATGAGTTCACCCATTTTGCAAGAGAATGAAGGAACACATGGGAAGGTATACTAAGTAAAGATTCTCATTGATCATTAGCCAGAGTTCTTTCATCTGTACTCACTTATATGGAATTCCCCTTCTCATGCGCAATTTCCTCTCATTGTCATAAGTTCTTTTATTTGTTTGCTTATTTTCTGAAAAGGAGAAGGAGTCTCATGGAATTAAATGAAAAAAAAATTGGGACTGGAAGGGACATAGCTCTGTGGATTCTGTTCATATGGAACATCATTGTTCCTCATCCCCCAAAACCTGGGGGGAGGGGAACTTCCCCACATCCTTTCTAGCTCTCAAAGTAATTATTTTTATGAGCTTTCGAAATCTAGGTTTTGAATTAACCCGATTTTGACTAGAATAATTTGCTTAAAAATGCCTTTTAGGATTTCCCTTTCTGTGTCTGCTCCTTTGAGATACCCAAATGTGGAGATGGTCCAGTTGAGCGCTTTTGTGTTGCTGAATTGCAGATGAAATGTGCAAAGAACAGAGCATTTTTCACTTTGGCCTACTTTTTAAAAACAGCAAAACTCAACAAATAAATAAATAAAGTCTTGATAGAAAAATGAATTAATCCCACAGTCACATTAAGAGGAAAAAAGAGCGTTCAGGATTTGTGTGGACAGAGCCCATGTGTTTCTGCAGAAAGCTGAGCCAGAAGAAAGCAAGCAAAGAACCTGATCATTATATCAGAAAACAATTAGGGTCTGCAGCAGAAGGCATTGTATGCTTTCCAAATCGTACCTTCAATATATAAATCCTCAAATCACAGCAAGAGTGACAGTGAACTTGTATCAGTGGCTGATTGTAGGCAATATACTCTGAGCTTGGCACACATATCACATATCACAATCCCATGAAGAAAGTAATACTATGCCACTTCTTAGTTCAGGAAACTGAACCTACAGACATTGACAAATTACCCAATGGCAAATGACTGGTGAAGGTTTAACCAGCATTTGTATCTTTCTGGTCTGATTTCAGAGCCCATGCATACTAACATACTGGTCTTCTTCCTCAGATCTCAATGGTAAGTTCAGAATTCAGGAAGCATTGGGGGAAGTTTTGGATCATCTCAAACCAGTGCCTCAAATTTTATTAAGTATGCAATTCACTTAGGATCTTTCAATGCAGATTCTGTTCCATGGTTGTGGGATGAGGTCCAAGGAGCTGCATTCTAACAGACTCCTTGGGGCTGCTGCTCTTGCTGACTCAGGCCTAGACCTTGAAAAAGTAGCAACCCTTGACACCATCAGTAAAGTCTGTGAATTCCAGCTGCAGTCCAGCAGGTCACATCTACACCTACTTTCCTCAATCGGCTGGACATTTCCAGATGCTGTGTAAATGGAGGTCAGCTCACTTAATTAATGAGCTATGTATGCTGTTTCATCAATTTATCCATAGCTGATGGAATTACAAAAAAGAATCTCTTTATCTGGAGCAGGCTGTAAAATAGGTAAGTCAGGCAGGAGGTTAGACATTACATGTTTATTTAGATAACTGACTGCAATAATAAGATTCTACAGGGGTCTACATGGGGTTTCCTGGTCTCTAGAATGGTGAAAATCTGTCCAAACATGGCAGGGATGCAAGTTTCAAAAACACCTTGTACAACCCCAGGTAGGACAGCAATCAATCCTTGTAATATTAAATACAAACCTGGCTGGTCTCTTACAAAGGGTTTGTAACTCTTTCATATTTTCTTTGTGGGTATGCAGGAGAAAATGGTAATTGATTCAATAAGATACCTAAGCTGGAGGGGCTGTGGCACCCTGTGGGGGCTCAGGATGAAGACAGTGCTGTCTCCTTCTTGGCATCCACTGCTGGGAATTCATTCTGGTAATCCCTAATACATTCATTTATTTATTTTTCTTAAAGACATTTTATCATGAAAAACTTCAAATGTGTATAACAGTGGATAGAAGAATGTAACAAAACCTCAAGCACCAATAGCCTAACTTCAAAAAACCATCAAAGTAGGGAAAATATCCTTTCACATACACTCAAACACTTCCCCTCCATTCTCATTGCATCTGTGAAAAATTTAGACAGTATTTATTTTACACTGATAAGGAGGGGAAAAGCTAAACCTTGGGACTCTTAGCTGATCCTTGGGACATAGAGAACTTTCATGACCCCTCCAAGCAAAGTCCTCGGGGTGACCCAACTGGATGAATGGCACTAGTAGTGACTTGGCTTTTGATATAGGCAGTACAAGAAAGATAGAAGGAAGAGGAGGAAGGAGAAAGAAAAGGCAGGGTCAGCAGTGGAGACTAGAGATGGGCACTTTGGGCATCTCTGTTAGGTTTAAAAGATATGGGAGGTTCTCATTATGAAAAGTCATTCAAAATTAGGTACAGACCCTCCAGTAGGCGGGTGCCTGGTAGGGACTGTGAAGCATCATCGTTATTAGCTCTTCATCAACATCTGCCACTCGGGCAGGGGATAAACCCGCTCCCTTTGTTTGTCCCCAACATTTCATGAGTCTTTGTCTTCTTTGGTGGTTTTTCAGGCCATCCATGTCTGTATCCCATAGAGTGACCTTTTGGGGGTCCTGTGGCTCCAGAGACTTTTTAGAAGACAGAATCAAGCTTCATTACCTTCTTTTCATACAATTTCTCTTGTCAATAGTTCTGTTCATTTTCTTTTTTCCCATCTTTTATCCACAAGCTTAAGCATCAAAAATATTTAATTCACTCCTGAAAAAAGATGTAATAAAGGAATATTCAATTTAGTAACTTCTGCATTTTCACATTTCACCATGCACCCAATGTATGTCCCATCTTCTGCTTCCCCCCTCCCATCAGCTAAGATGTATATAGCTCCCAGTATATTTTCTTTCTTTTCCCTACCCCTCATGAACATCCACTTCAGTAGATCTGATCCAAGTCTGATTAAATCAAAATCAGTGGTTTTCAAACTCAATGATTGATAGAATGCATTTTAAAATTAAAGTCTAACTCAGAATCCACAATATACAAATTATCAAAGAGGAATCACTCCAGGTGAACATGCAGTGAGGGCTCTGGGGACCCATCTTCTCTTCTTCAACTCTGAGGTGTGCCTGAACAATTTTTGAAGCACACAGAAACCCCCTGCTTCAGTCAGGAAGTTCACTATAGAAGACAAATGACCATGTTCAGCTGAAAGTTTTCTGGTTTTCCCAAAACCGTCTCAGACAGAAAGGCCATGCCCTGTCGGGGACCTGGTGGTGGCTCACAGTCTGTGAACCACTGCGACAGCAAGTGGAGGACAATATTTTCTCTAATGTTTTAGCTCACAAAATGGGAAAGTCACCTCATTACCCTTGGATGCCTGTTACTGAAACTCGATTGTATTGTGTACAAATGTCCATGTCATAAGAATTATGCTCTCTATATATCATGTTGAAAATTGAACTTTGCCTCACCCTCACAATACGCTCTTATGAAACTGCGTGGATTTGCAGTTTGAGTACATTTGTCTTTCTGATCCATTAATAGTGCATTTATTATCCAATGAACTTAAAATTATTTGCTAGGGTCTGTTCTCAACAGTGTAGGTAGGTGACCAAGGCACTGATATTACTTGGTGGATTTTATGGTAGGGCAGAGACTGAGCACACGGAGTTTGGTAAACTTTCTCTGAAAGGAGAACAAGCAGTCTAGCAGAATGCAGACCCCCAAAATAAAATGCAATTGCTGAATAAATGTACCCTTCTGTCACAGTGATTTTACATGTGCAAGGTGGTAAGCACAGCCCCTCTTGCAGTTTTCATATGTGGTGTCCCCCCAAAAACTCCTGTTGATGCAGAAATGATCAAAGATAAATGAATGAATCATGAGAGCTGTGGCCTAATCAGTCCACCCTAGATTGAAAGGACTGCCTGGGTGGTAACTGCAGACAGGTGGGGTGTGGCTGAGGGAGGTGGGTCACTGGGGACAAGACCTGGAAGGGTGCATGCAGCCCCCTCCATCCTCTTTTCCTCTCCCTCTTCCTCTTTCTTTCTCTTTCTCCCTCATGACCTCACCATGAGCTGAACAGGTTCCCTTTGCTCGGCCCCTCTCCCATGATGTACAGCCCAGAGCAATGGAGTCAGCTGTCTATAGACTAAAACCCTTAATACCAGGAGCCCTAAATAAACTTTAAATCTTCTAAATTGTTCTTTTCTGGTATTTTGGTCACAGCAACACAAAAACTGACAAAAACCTCCTCTTTTAAGCATCGACAGCAAGGGTCCTATAAGTGTTTGACCTACCAGGTATGAAACATTGCCATTCTTTTTAAAGAGAACTCATCCATGGTTAATGGAAGCAAGGATTTAGCATTAACATAGAATTTCCTAGTATCTGTAACCTTCATTCTGTGGTGATCTTAGTGCTCTTAGAAGTCATCTCAGGATCCAGTCTTCCCAGGGCCTCTGGGTTTCTATCTTCTCCTGGTCTTTCTTCACAGCTGGCTCAAGTCAGAAGTACAACTGGGATCATTCTGTGGCCCTTTTATTTCCGTCCTGCTACAGCTTGGATGTTCTGAGCATCTCTTTAGAAGTCTATGTGTAAAGACTTGGTCTCCAGTTTGGTGGTATCAGGAGGCGCTGTGAACCTTTAAAAGCTGGAAACTAGTCTTTAGGTTGTTGTAGGCATGAGCTCAGAGGGGCTGTGGCATCCAGGTCTCTCTGTTTCTCTCTCATCCAGTTGGAGATGTGACCATTTGCTCCTTATCCACTCCCACCAGGCTGAATTGCCATCTGTCACCCTTCCCATAGGCCAAACCAATGGGGGCTGACCAATCTTGGACTTCGAACCTCCCAAACTTTGAGAGAAATAAACTTCTACTTTGTAAGAAGACTGTGTCAAGTATTTCATTATAGTGAGGGGAAAGCTGACCAATACACTTCCCAATAACTTAGATTACAAAATTTTTCATAAATATATGAAGAAATCTTTCACAGAGGTTTTTCTCATTGCTGAGATGAATTTCCAATTTGCTGCATATTTCTTCCATGAATATATTATAAGTCATTTCAATAAAAATTCCCATACATAATAATGTAAATAAAGCCACCAAAAGAGGAATATTTTACAAATTCTATTTGGGATAATGTTCATGTTGTTCGGTTTCTTTCTCACTCTTTTGAGGCAGAAAAGAAATAGTGAGTAGAAATCCTATTCAAGGAAACAAATAAGGTACCTACCTGAGCTAACTTTCTGCTGATACAAAAGTGTCCAAAATGAATTTGTTTCAAAGAGAAGGTGATGCTATTACCTCTCCCATTTCTTCTTATAAACCTCCACCCAAGGAGCTGCAGCCTCTCTGAAATTTCAAAATAAAACTCCATTAAACTAACAGTCCTCTTCTCAATCTGTCTGGATCTGTGATTTCCAAAGAGGCACAAGTACACGGTAACTCCCCAAGTTAGACAAGACCTCACTGTCTCAGGAAAAGTAAAGTGTGGCAATAATCACATACTATACCATAACGGAGCAAAGAGAGCAACAATACCTGTCTTTCAAAAGCAATGACAGCCAGACAAAACTGTCAAAAAGCCCGGCATGGTGGGGCATGCCTGTAAACCCAGCACTTGGGAGGCTGAGGCAGGAGGATCGCGAGTTCAAAGCCAGCCTCAGCAATTTAGCGAGGCCCTAAGCAACTCAGTGAAACCCTGTCTCTAAATAAAATACAAAATAGGGCTGGGGATGTGGCTCAGTGGTGGAGTGCCCCATGGGTTCAATCCCCAGTGCCCACCCCCCAAAAAAAAACTGTCAAAGAAACAAAAACAAAAACAAAAACAAGAAAGTTCTGAAAATTGGCCAAAGACATAAAACAAGTTGGGGCACATTTGTTTCATGAAACTACTGAACTTCTGATAAGAGCAGAGCACCTTTGCCCTGTGCTACCCCCAACCAACACCAATTCAATCAGATTTTTCAACCAGGACAGGAATCAGTGCCCTTACAAGGGCAGCCATGGACATCCCTTGGCCCTTCTATTCTGTACAATAATAGCAAACACTAGCTGAGGCAGGATCATCACCAGATACCTAATCTGCCAGAGCCTTGATTTTGGACTTGGCTCCCACAGCTGTAGGAAGTGCATTTCCGGGGTGGGTGCAATGGCACACAACAGTAATCCCAGACACTGAAGAGGCTGAGGCAGGAGGATCCCAAACTTGCCAGCCTGGGCAACTTAGTGAGATCCTTTGCAACTTAGCAAGACCCTGTCTCAAAATCAAAAACAAAAGAACTGATGATGGAACTCAGTGGTAGGGTATCCCTGGGTTCAATTCCTAGTACTAAAAAAGAAAAAGAAACATACTTTTGCTGTTTATAAACTAGTAAGTCTATCAAATTTTGCTATTATAGACTTAATGGACTAAGATACCAAGAGACTTTTAAGAAAAGATGTTAATAAGATAGGCCTATTCAAAAGACTAAACTAATAGACAAATTAATTTTTAAAGTATTATAAGAGTCTATTAATTTTAAAACATAGAATAGAAATTCAAGAACAGAACTACCCAATATAACTTTCTGCAATGATGAAAATATAAAGCTCTGCAATCTAGTATGTTGGTCTTTATTCTCATGCGACTTTTAAGTACTTGAAATGTGGTGAGTTTGACTGAGAAACTTAATTTTTAATTTGATTTCATTTTAATTAATTAAAATTAAAATAGGCATATTTACCTAGCAGCTACCTTATGGGACAGCACACATCTAGACAGGATCCAAAAATATATCATGATTTAGTTTATGGAAAATGGCCATTTCAAATCAATGGGGAAGGAATAAAAAATCATCACAAACTGGAGAATATTTTTTTGAGGCTTCCAACTCAAGAAATATAAATTAAGGTAATGTGACACTGTTTTTACCCAATTAAACTGGGAAACAAAATATTACCCATTGTTAAACAAATGATCTGCTAATTGATGAAGGGATGAGGAGACCTGATCTTTAAGACACCACTAACAACAGTATTAAGGAATCAGTTTTCTGAGGAAAAATTTACTGTGTGTCATCAAATAATTTAAAATTATGTTTATAGTTGACTCAGAAATTCCACTTGCAGGAACTGGATCCAAGAACACAACTTTAAATGAGCATGAGTATCTCTGTGGTTTGAATGTGCATTCTCCAAAATCCATGTGTTGAAACTTAATCCCCACCATGGTGGTACCTAAGAGGTGGGGCCCTTAGGGAAGGGATTAAGTCATTGATGGACGAATGCTTTATGAAAGGGCGAAGAGAACTAGCTTAGGCCATTTACGTCTGCTTTTTTTGCCATATGAGCCCACAGCCTTAGTTTCCTCTTTTCCACTTCATTCCTTCTTCAATGTGAGGAAACCAAAATGGCACCATTTGTGAGAAACAGGCCTTATTCCCTAGACGCCCAATCTGCCATCTTGAACTCTTCAGCTTTGATAACTGGGAAAAAAAACCAACTTACTATTATTCATATATTACTCAGTCTTAAGTATTATAACTGCACAAACCGAGAGTTTTGCTTACTATTGTGTTTATAATAACAGAACACTAGTGGTAAATTAAATATTCAAGAACAGAGTACTAGTGAAATAAAACTACACCATCATGTAGGAAAACATTGTATATTAATATTTATTGTGCAAAAATATGTTTACTATTAGCATACACAAAAGGTAGATTGAATAGCAAATGTGTGGTTCCATTTTTCTCCATGTCTATGTTTGTCTGTCTTTACATCTAGAAACAGATAAATCAGTGGAGCTGCAGAGCTTGTCTCTGGGTGATGAAATTATGGGCATATCAATTAGGGATCTCTGTTGGCAAACACACAAACCAATTCCAGTTACATTAGGCAAGCACTATTTATTTAAGAAGTCTGAAAAACAGATGAACCCATATTGAATCTAACTGAGGAGAGAGTGAAAGACAGATAAAATGGGATAGAATATGTATCGAAAGATGCATAAAGAGTATGAGATGATATGGTGCATAGTTGTACAGCCCTATGACAACACGTTTACAAACCTGGAAGCCTCCTAATGGTCCAACATTCAACCTTTAGTTGCTGCACTGTGAGATGGCCCAGGGGACTGTGAAGTGGCAAGGGGCAGGACTTGAAGGAGAGTTCAGGGATCACATCAGTAGCTATGTACCAAGCGGTATAGAAGTATAGAAGTACATCAGTACTATGGCAACCAACACAGCTATGACCTTGCTTACATCTCTATCTATGCATCTCAGGTTTACCAGTTCTCTCCTTCATCAATCTCTAATCTGATTGTTTATGAAGAGTGTGTTTTAAGCATTTTCCTTAAAAAGAAAATGGGCATGGATTATGAAATCAAGGGAAAGCCTGAATAAACCTTTGGATTAAATGCACTGTCCTTGATTTTTGTTGATATTTTAAATCATTAGCTTTGGAGGTGAAGTAGCTAAGCAATGTCAGTTTCCCAGTACCTTTGCTATAGATAACATCTCTGACATGTGGGTTACAAATATAATGGTTGCCTAAGTTGTTTTCCAGGAACATGGAGGCTATTTTTGTGTATCTCAAAGTGGTTGAAACCACTAATCCTTCACTTGGGCCTGCTCAACTGTCAGAAGTGTGACTCCTTTGACATCAAAAGCCCCAAAATTCTACCCTCAAATTATGCTAACCCTGCCATTTTCAGAAAATGCATCCCATGAAGACCATGAAGACTGATTATGCGTGTGCAGACCACTGATGTCTCCACCTCCAATCCCCTTTCCCTATGCCTTAGGCCACCTGCTTCTTTATCCCATAAATTCTCCAAACTCTATCCTCAGGAAGGATTGGAGACTTGCTCTTCCATCTCCATGCTTGACTGTCCCATGAATAGAGACCCCTTTTCTTTTGCAAAACATGTCATTTCAGTGATCAGCATGAATAGAGACCCCCTTTTTTTTTTTGCAAAACATGTCATTTCAGTGAGCAACAGGCAAAACTGGTGGGTTCAGTTACAATAGTTGTTAAAAATTCTTTACTCAACAATTAGATAGAGATACAAATATAGATGTGTTTGTCAAATATAGTCCAATCGCTCTATTTATTCCTTTAATGATATATATGTTGATACTTTCCCACTGGCTTCTAAATACATATTTCACAGTGAGGAAACTTACAGAACCAGATTTTTGCTCCTTCTGCAAGCACTTCATTCTTTTTACTTGAAAACTTATATATACTTTTATCCTTACAGATCACAAATTTTACTAGGAATTCCTTGAAGATTGTGCTTTTCTGATTAATCTAGCTTAGTCTCTGAACATGTTGAATCTGAAGACTGATTTTTATGCTTTAAAATTAATTTTCCTTGATCGCCTGTTTAAGTATCACCTCTACTTTTCTTTTTCCTTCTCCTTCTGAAATGCGTATGTTAACATGTTAAAACTCCAGGTCTTCCTCATGATTTTCAGCTTCTATTTATCTTACTCTTTAATTTTTTTTAACTTATTGATTTCATTTTATTTTGATGGTGCTGGGGATTGAACCCAAGGCCTTGTGCATGCCAGGCAAGTACTCTACCACTGAGCCACAGTGAGCAGCCCATTCTTTAATTAATCTATAAAGTGTTTAATTGTGAACCTCTTTTACGGAGCAAGGCAGTCTGTTTGCTTCTGTACTGGATTCACTTAGATTTTTAAAAAGGGTTTTCCATCTGTCTTCTCCTAGCAATTCCATCTCACAGCTTTTGATTATTTTTCTTTGTCTTTCTCTCTGACCTGTGTAGTTCCAATCCCACTCTCTTACAGATGAGTAGTGACTTTTCAGTCAGTCCACTGCCTACCTATTGGAATAATCTCAATGGTGATGGACAGCCACAAGCCCTCTGTCCCCACAGATCTGCAGCAGAAAGGCCAGACATTTCCCTGATGACAGTGAAAGTTCTGTGAATTTCTCTTCACTTTTTCATACATTTTCAAATTGGTTTATTTGGATTTTTATTGTTGAGTTTGAGGGATCTTTATAAATTCTAGATACTAGTCCTTTACTAAATCTGTGGTTTGTAAATATTTTACCCTGGTCTGTATGTGAATTTTTCATAATCTTAATAATGACTTAGATGGAGCAAAAGTATTTCATTTTTATAAAATGTACAGATTTTTTAAAGGATCATGGTTTTGATGTCACAACTAAGATTTTTTCCAGTATTTTCTTCAAAAAGTTTTATGTTCAAATCTGTGATCCACTTTGAGTTAAGTTTTATATAGGGTGGGAGGGTTATGTCAAAATTCTATCCGCCCCCAAGCCCAAAGGATATCCAAAACCAATTTTTGAAAAGACCATTTTCTCCACTGAATTGTTTTGTACGCTTTTTTTCAAAATCAGTTGATTGTGCTTATTTAAAGCTATTCCTGGTTTCTGGGTTATGTAAATACTTAATAACTTTACAGAAAAGTGGAAAAGATGAGCTTCCTAATGTTCTCATGATCCTAAGGGATGCACTGGCCTAAAGGATGCTTGTGGCCTTGAATGTATACCTAAGACCAAGCTGGTTTTCCCGATATACAAACTTTTCTTTTTTTCTTTCTTTTTACTCTCTGTATCCCCATAGAATTATCTTTTCATCCTTGATTTTATTAATTTATTCATAGTACTTACTTATGAAGATACTTTCATACAAACTTTTGAGGGACAAAAAACTAGAATATTTTATAAAAATAAATATTTTACAGAAATAACATTGTCTTTAATATTTTTTATTTCTAAGTGTTTTAGTCTCTTTTCTAGTACATCATTTATGCAAGTATGTTTTGTGTCTTCTCTGCATCATATCTTACCTATTTACTGTTAACTATTTGATTCTTTTTATTTTACTTTTCAGATTTCTCTACCTCATTTTCCATAACCATGTATTTTTGGTGACTTATTTTCTATTTCCTGCCTGCTACTTTCGTTTCTGAAAGGAGTTTATCTTTTCGTCCAGCTGTTTACTGAGTTGTATTACTTCCCTTTTTAGCTCCCTAAATATCACCTTCTATTTGGTTTCATATCTTTTCACTTTACAAGTATGTTTAGAGTCCATACTCTCTTTAATTTACTTAAAAGCATGGAAAAGTGTTTTGTGTGAACTTTTCTTCGGTTTTAATGAGTAAGTCTTCTGGTGACACGTATTTTAGAGGTTGTGCCAAGTCCTCAGTGGGGGTGTCAGATTGGATACTAATTCCATCTGCCACTTTCTGGCTACATGATTTACTTAACCTTCAAATCCTTTTTTCATTTGTAAGATAAATATTACAACAATGGTAAGTTAATTGTGAGAATCATATCCATTGGGAGAAGACTACTTTAAGGAACTTCTAAGGGATGCATTGGTGAGGAAAGCACCAGAATTCTTAAAAAATCTCTTTAGTGAGACAAAGAAGACATTGGAAGATGAATTATATAATTGGGTTGCATTACATCATGTAAAATATGATTCTGGAATATAGCATATTTCACATGGTAGTGCTTAGTCTTTGAAGACAAAGTTATGCATTCACTGTATATATAACTTATAGGTGTGGTCATAGTGTCTTGACTTACATGGATTGGTGTCAGTAATTTCTTAATTAATGTATAGTTCTCCTAGAAATGAACTAGATGAGCAGTATCGAACTTGTTGCTTCATTTGAATAACCAGAAGACAAAACTCTTAGTCTGATGTGCATAATTCTGTTTCATGTCTACATGTGGGAACTTAATGGCTTTTTCTGAGTTTGCAGACTTGTCAGTTCAGCCAGAGCTGCTTGATGGAGGGAGAATTGGTGCTTTTGTGAGGAAACTGCTGTGGCGCTACATGTTTACATTAAAACTTTAGACCTTGCCTCAGAAAAACTAGCTGCTAAAAATTAGAGGGCATGCCCTTGGGAAAAGAAATACCTAGAGTTTCTATGGGTCACTAATATTGATTCTGAAAGTGAGAAAGACTCCAAAAGTCACTGTGCATTACAGGTCAGAGCTAGGGTTTATAGAAGTTAGGTGATAGTAGGGTCTCTTGCTTAAGCCCATTTCATTTGTGAGTCTATGAGATCCAGAGACCCAAAATGAATGTATTTCATGATAACTGGCAACTAGAAGATTTACTACGTAGACTCTTCTACTGGGAGAATAAAGGTTTTTATTGTAGAAAGTATCATGAAAACATTTGGAAACCTACCTTCCCCAATAAAATCAGTGTGCATCCCAAGTGTGGGGATGATTGGGGGTAGCGGGGAGTAATAGATTTTTGTGCCCATCAAGGAGTTCAGAGATGACTCATGTCACATTCTTACTTACATTTGGTCCACACAAAACCAAGTGACCTGGCATATTGATTTTGGATTATTAGCAAGTTTAATGAAGTTAATGACCTATGACATTTCAAATGTGGTATGTTTATTTAAGACAGCCAAATTTCTGTCACCTAGTTTAGAACTATTGGCATGCAAATGGTATTTTCTGAAATCTAATTTAGGAATACAATTTGAAATTTCCTCACCTTTTTCTCTCAAGGGACACCATTACACCTCACCTTTTTAACTGTGTGATTATGTTAAACTCACTGGCTCTCTGTGGATTTGTAGTCCAGAGTTCATAATCACCTTGAATTTTACAGAATGCTTTATTGTCTTATTATATTTAGAGCATCAAAATTGGACCTGGGAGAGTGAGAAGTGGCAAGGATCTTAGACACATAGAGGAAAATGATTATCTTTAAAGACTAAATCAGGGAAAAGAGCAAGGTAGATAGGATTGGAAAAGGGGTGGAAGTGAGACATTTAATATATAACTTTTTATATAATTTTTATTTTTGAACAAGAAGTTATAATCAACTAAATATGTAATGCAGTATAAAATATTAAACTAAGTAAAATTTTAACAATAATCCAGGTTCAACCTAACTCTCCACATGCTCCATTCTACCTGTGTAGCTTAATGAGATCAAGATAAAGACACAGCCTATCTAACTTCACATTAATTACCATCAATCCCAATAGGCCTCTAATGACGTCTGGCAAACATGCTCTATTTTCCCAGATTATTAATTTTTTTACTGACCAAGGGGACCAGTTCATGTTTTTTCTTCGGTTTTCCAAAAATCTCGCTCATATTTTATTCTCTGGTGATGATACTCCTTCCTAACTCACAGAAAAAAAAAAAAAGTGGAACAATCGTAAGTGAATGTCTCATGACTCATATAACTCACCTACATGTTTAACTACATCTCTATAGGACACTCTGTCTTCTCTCATGTCACAACAGATCAGCTATCTGTCTCCATTTCTAAGAACATTTTCTCCCTCCCCAACACTGCTTACACAGGGTTAACACTCCAGAACATTCCCCTCTCTCAAACATTTTCAATTTTCCTCTTTTCTAGGTTATTCAGATTAGTAGCTGTTATTTCTTCTATATTAAAAACCTGTCTTGACAGGGTACAGTGGTGCATGCCTGTAATCTCAGTGGCTTGGTAGGCTGAAGCAGGAGGATTGTGAGTTCAAAGTCAGCTTCAGAAACTTAGCAAGGCACTAAGCAACTCTAAATAAAATATTTTTTAAAAAGTGCTAGAGATGTGGCTCAGTGGTTAAGTGCCCCTGGGTTCAATTCCCAGTGCAACAAAACAAAAGAAAACAAAAAGATCTTAAATAAAATAAAAAAAAAAAAGATCTTAAACACACTATCCTCTCAAGCTATGCCTTATTTATTTCCTCCACTATTTATCAAAAGCATTTTCATAGACTATAATAGTCATTGTCTCTAAGTCATCTCTTTGAATTCTGTCATATACATGTCAATCCATGATGTTCCCATTATTCTGTAGAAACACATTTTAATAACCTACATGCTACTAAAGCTGATGTTCAAATCTCAGTCCTTGTCTTGAGAGTCGACCCAAGAGTAGCAGTTTACACAGCTGATCCCTCCCTGCTCCTCACTGCAAGATCCTGACTTGGCCTTTGTTCTAAGTTTTCTTCCTATTCCATTGCTTCCCTTTGTTATTTTTTTCCTTCTATTCCCTGACTGCTGAAGGATAGTGCACCATTATTTCTCAAAGCTGTATCAAAGTCATAGATATCTGTCTGCTTTCAACAACCAGCCTATGACCTTCTTTTCAACACCATGCTCAGGACTCTTTCGCCATTCAGGAACAAATCCACTCCAGTCCAAAGACTTCACTGTGTTCCGTCAGAGATGCTCTGCACAAATCTGGGTCCTTGGCAGCCTGGAACATTCACAGTGCTCCTCTATCCACAGCAGACAAAAGATGACTCTTTGGGATGCAGGGGTGTGGGAATGTGGAAGGTAATCCAGAGGGCGGTGCCAAAGCATGCACAACTGATGGGCTAGAGAGTAGTGATCTTGAAAGACAGACTTGCAGCTAAATATCAATGACTATAATCAGGTATTCTTTAAAGTGCCCTGTAGCTAGGTACCCACCTCCCATGCTCAAGAAAGAATGCGACAACATTAAGTAATATTTCTTCTTAGTGAGGGTGAGTGGTTCTCACACTCAGGGGTTTCTTAGTAGGGATCCCTAATAAAAATGTATTATTTCCTCTATTTTTCATTTTTGCCTTCATTAGTTTCCTGTAGCGCTTCTCCTCACACCTCTTTTCACTTTATTAAAGCTCATCTGTGGAAATTATCTTGCACTAAAGAACATAAATAAACTTTTATTTAGCAAGCTGTGGAAATTAGGGATATGCAGCAAAGATGATGGACCTCATTAAGCACCAGTGTCACTAATGTACTCTCATTCGTTATTCATTCATTTCACTGATTGCTTTAGCAGAATAGGGGGCACTGCTTCTCCCCTGGACCACCAAATCATTCTCTATGGGTGTCACAGAAGACGGAAATGGGACAGGCAGAACCCCAAGCCTTGGTGCGTCAGGAGACACAATGGTGGAGAGAGCATTCATCAGAACAGTGCCAAACTGGTGTTAGTTCCTTCTCATTTCTTTAGCCCTCTATAAAGAACAGGGGAAGTGGTAAGAGAAATAAGAGTTTAAGATTCCTCTCTAAGGGGAATTTTATACTTGACATTGGTGGGAATAAGTCAGCGAATCCAGGAAAGAGTATTTACCATTTATATTTCACAGTAATTTATTTCCACTATAAACTTGTATTTTTAAGTCTGCTGAATAATGATTCTATCCCTGAAACTTCTAGAAGCATTTTTTATTTCCAAAAATAGAAAAAATTCGTGGCACATTTTATCACTAGTTTGGTTAAAGTTCATGTAGTAGAAAATATGTAGAAACTAATGTTCAGATTCTGAGCTGGGTGAAAGGGTCTGCCAGTCTGTTTTATAATACCTATGGGAGCAAGAAAGTATGTTCTACATCCACAGATGCTAATGAGAGGTTGTCAGGTACAGCATCACATGAAAAGGATCCTGAGGAATTTTGGACAAACATGGAAAGGCTGATGTTGGAAATAAACGTACTTAAGAATATAGACTGTGTGGTCTATGTAGAATTCACTTTGATGGCCTTGCAAGATGAGGTGTGGCATCTCTGACACTTGGTCCACATCTTCCACAGTAGCTGGTTTTCAGTGAGGATGGTCCTTGATAGAATGGCAAGGCAACAGTGCTTAGAGGTGAGTTGCACCAAGTCCTTATTTATTTAGCAATGGCTAATGACTTTACTCCCCTGATTAATAGCACTAGGGAAGAGACCTAGTAATACCATAACCTCCAACCTTCTCTCAACTCTTACTTTGTCTCAGGCATAATGGTAAGGGTACACATGTGCTATGTCATCAAATCTTTGAAGTAATTCCATGTGATATTTATTATTATGATTCTCCTCTGCTCTTCCCCATTTCACAAATGAGCTGGCAAGGTCATAGAGCTGGTAGGCAGCAGTGCCAGGAGAGAAACAGTTCAGCTTGACCTAGCAACTGGTGTACTTGGTACCCTCTAAGACATTAGAAACCAGGAACTGACCAGATACAGAAAACCAGACACAGAGAGTTAAACGGTGGAAGTGGGAGAAGTGGGGGAGTCTTGGATCAAAGGGTTCAAACTTTCAGTAATAATATTGAAGTAATTTTAATAATTTAATAATATATACAATTTTAAAAATGTACACAATATTATTATTATTTCATAATAAAGTACACAATACATTATGTAATTTAATAATGTATTATGTACTTGAAATCTGCAGAGAGTAGATCTTAAGAATTCTCAACGCGCACACAAGGTAGCCATATGGGGTGCTGGATATATTAATTAGCTTGATTGTGGTGATCCCTTCACAACATATGCATATGTGGAAAAGGTTGCATGTCTTGAATATATGCAACTTTTATTTGTCAATGACATCTCAGGAAAGCCAGGGGGCTGACTCAGTAGCACTCTACACAGGTCTGAACAACCATTTCTTCCTCTGTGATGGACAGTTTGATTAAGGCAGAGTGTCTGCGCTCAGGAGTAAGTTTGACATGTTATTGGAGCAAAGGATTTTGCTATAGCCATTAGAGATAAGATTGACTGGTGATACGGAAATATGTGCTGTTCTAGGATGGCCAGAGCCAGATCTTCCGATAGCAGTTCCTTTGTTAATTTCAGACCAAATTCGACAAAGTACCTAAGGGAAAGAAATTAGCTAGCAAACCACTTGCTTATCGACTCTCTTCTTATTTTAAGGGCTGTCACCCTTTGAAGGAAGATGGTGGGTGAAAAGGTGCCACTTCCCCAAACCAGAAGTTCTCAGGCACATAGAGTTCTTTCTCCAGACCTCATTACTTTGTGTCAGTAGAGTCCTTCTCCAACCCCTCTCCTGGTTGCAGCTAGCAGGAGAGGAGGTCAAGGACAAAGTTCAATGATTTTTTCCAATTTGCTGTTGTACAGCACACTTGCTTCTGATGGATTCTGTAAGAACTATACACATGTCCACATGCATGCAAAATATATTCCTTCCTTGTGTTTAGCATTCAGTAAAATGTTAATTGACCTTCATCTCTTCTTACATGCCCATAGTTGCTTGTTACTGGTGGTATGGCAGCAAAAACCCAAAGGCTCTGCCCTGACAGGGTCTACATTTTAGGGAAGAATAAGAAAATTTTAAATAATAATAATAATATCTGATGTAATTTGCAGTAATGCTAAGCACAACTAAAGAAATTTAAAAGAATCATTGATGGATATTAGGTAATAGATGCTTTTAGCCTACACAGGCACAACTCTCTAGTTGGGGGTTGGAGGAGAGATTTGAAAAAGGTGTGGGAGCAAGCCTGTGGGGGACAGAAAGGAAAACAGAGAAAGAGGAAGTTGCAGGGATGTGGGGGACGGGGGAAAGCAAATTCGGCTTCTTCAAGAAATAGGAGGGAGAAACCAGGGCTGTAAGAATGTATAAGATGAGCCCTAAAAGCTGTGGGAAGACTCACCCTGTACTCTCCCTCTTGGTTTCTCTCTGTCTCTGCAGCCCTGAAACCCGACCTCCTTCACAGGCACACAGATTTCCATGTTCCAGACATCACTCATTCTCCAGTTCAACCCTTGGTCTACAATCACTCTTTTCTTCAGCCGGACCAAACAATTTCAGGTTCCCAAACTCCCCAGGTACTTCCTATCCCCCATGCCTTTGCACGGGCAGTTGACTCAGTCTGGAATGCTGCTCTCTGTACCGAGCTGGTGAATGGTGACATTCCTGACCCAAAACACCTTACATGGGAGGCTTTTCCTGGCTCGCATGGATTCGCACACTTGGCTCTATGCTATTTCTACATGTTCCAGAGGCTTTGTTGTAATCACTTGTTTGCATTAATGCTTCCTATAGAAGGTGTGCTATCTTGCCCGTCACAAAATAAGGCTTTGTCTTTATATAGTCCCAGTGTGGCACAGGGCCACAAGGCATGATAGGAAAGTACTAAATGGCTGCAGAACAAACGAATGGGCCTGTGAGTACCTGAATGAATGAAAGGCTGTCTGAATGAAGCTGGCATTTGTTTTCCTTCAGGTCAATGATACCAAGAGTCATCACAGAATGGACTTCCCTTTCATTCTCATTCAGCTAAGAAGACGATTTTTGTCTGAACTTTTGATTTTTCTAATACAAAACTACAAGTGAAGTGAATGTCAAGAATGTTCTATGCATGAAAAATATAATAACTACATAATACACCTGTCAAAAGGGTGTTTAAAATAAAACACTACCAAACCCATATAACTGAAGAGGCTTTGTGGGAGTTGCTATTATAAAGCATTTTTTAACGCTCTGCACAGAAAATTATCACCTACGTGAAACTTTTAGAGCAGCTGTGACTTGTAGCTACTGTGTTTGAAATTACCAAGAGAGCCATTTTAAACGCTCCATATGTCTGTTCTTTGGTTTGCAAATCTACAAAATGGGCCAACTCATTGATTCAGGGCTCAAAGGAATGAAAACTTTTTCAAGGTAAAACTTTTCTTTAAATATTGCCATTTATACAAGGTAAATATTTAATTTTAAAATAGAATGTTAAGTATATGAAAATAATACGCACCTAAAAATGCTACTGGAATAATAAATGATCTTTAATATGATTTAAAGTTAGAATGAATTTGGAAGTAAAATGCCCATATAAAAGTTGAGATATTAAAAATCAGGGGTAGGATTAGGAAATGAACTAATGGTATTGTTTTCCTGCCCTGTGTATTTTGTATCTGACTTATCTTTCCTTGCTTTTCTTCTTTTGCTACAACTGGCTTAGGTGCTATTGATTCCCTGATCAGGGTCTAGCAGGGGATTGGTCAGTTTCTGAGGTCCTACCAGGAAGGGCTCACAGAGGTAATGTTCCAGGTGAACCTCTGAAAAAAATGGGTACACATGGATCTAATCCAAGTAAAAAGATCAAAGCTGGCGATTTGAAGATGGTAGTCCAAATATGTTAACAAACAGAAGAGCAAAACATGGGATTGATACCTGGGGTCCACAGCAAGAAAAACAAGTAAGGAGAGAAGGAGGAGGAGGAAGAGGTATCAGAGCTAATATTCTTCAGGGTTGACCATGCTGTCAGGCACAGTTGGAAGTACCAGAAGCAGGTTTCTCAATCAGCCCACAGCATCCCAGCACCTACCTGGAGTCGACTTATACATGTAGAAATTACCTGACCCAGGAGGTTTGTGTTATAGAGGAAACTGGGTGGTGACGTGCACAGCCATTAATTGCTATGGCTTTAAACTCATTTTATTGCTACTTCGTTGATTCTAGGGTCCATGTATTTTTCCACAAGATGGTGTTGCTCCTGGTACCTAGCACAGTGATTGGCATGTGGAGTGATCCATCACAGCTTTTACTTATTGAAGGAAATTAAAGGCATAAATAAATAGGAGGAGTCGTATAGCTACAAAAACCCAATCTAGCTAAAAATTTAATTCGGAAAATATCTCTAGGAATAGTTTCAACCGTGGAGTCTGTGTTTGTTAAAAATTTGAATTGTTTTCAAATTTTTAAGAAACATAAAGTGGTACATATATTTCAGAAGAAAATCTACACCTATGCAAAAGTATAGGTATGAAATAACACAAGAATTTGAATTATGGTATCATTATAGCACCAACTTGAAACCACAGAAATTTTCAGTAGTGGGGGCTGATAAAAGTGGCTTATCAATAAACTGGTTCATCAATAAAATGTCATATTACATCAAACACTGTACATTCAGGTGTGTGTGTGTGTGTGTCTTTTTCAAGAGAACAACAACTGTAGAACAATGTGTATTAACATTCTGTTTAGATTCACTGGAAGAACTCATATTGTGCAAAAAATTAGGAGATTGGGGTTACAATTGGCACTAAGGGTAGGGTTTGGAATAGGTGCTTGAAAGTTATACAAGGAAGATAATTTTAACCACACACTTTTCCCAGTATTTGAATTTTTACTACATGCTTATATTAGCTTACACAAAGAAATAATACCTCTGATTTAAATAAAAAACAAAACCAGGAAAAAACCTGCAGAAAAGTCTGGAGCAACAAGGCTCAATATTCAAATGAAACCAAGGTAAATTTAAGAAGCATTGTTTTTGGGATGTGACATTGTAGCTCAAGGGACCAGATATTCTTGACTAGCTCTATCTTTTTGCAATGCCTTTCCTATTCTTCTTGTGCCAAGACAATCACCTTCAATTGATACCTGCTAGAAAGACTCTAGAAATTTTACTTGGTGCTAGTTTTCTCACCCTGTAGTCAAGGATGTGGATAAACAAAGAGGAGATCTTCAAATTTCTCATTTATGATGCTTAAAAATACATAGAAGCTGAGCAAGCAGGTTTGGAAGTACTGACATCATGGCAGGTCAGAGTAGAAGATCAAGATGCCAGATGGAAAACATCACAGCACTCACCCTATGTGTGTGTGTGTGTGTGTGTGTGTGTGTGTGTATGAGTGAGTTGCACTGATAAATTACTGATTGAACAATTTCCTGAGAGTAGGCATCATGCTTTGTATGCTTCAGTGGTCTTGGACTGGGACATTGTCCAACTTCCAAAGCTTATTGGCTTTCTTGCAGAAAATATTTCCAATTGTTTTAGCTAACTTTTCTTTCTGTCTTCTAAATCACAAATGAACACAAAAGCTACACAAAAAATAGACTCTAATGCAGTCTTACTTCTATACAGGTAAGACAAATAATCCCTCTAAAACCTGTGTTGTACAAATGGGCCACAGCTGCCTTCTGGGTATGGGGCCCAGCTTCTTCATTTCCTCATTATGGCACCAAACCCAAATTTTTACACATCACATTGTTTTCAATATAGTCCAAAAAGCAACTTTGTAGTCATTTTAAATAGAACCTGCCTGCTTTGCACATCCTGTAAACATCTGTTAACCATAACCAAAATAATCCCGGGCCAGAAGGTCCCTGTCCTGCTTCAGAGCTGATATCACCTGGACAGGTAAACTCCTTCTCTTATCTTCCTCTCCCCAGAGTTCCTTTGTCCTCCTGCCCTTATGTTATGGTTTGGATTTGAAGTGTCCCCCGCCAAAGCTCTTGTGTAAGACAATGCAAGAAGGTTTAGAGGAGAAATCATGGCGTTATGAGACTCTTAACCCAATCAATGAATTAATCCCCTAATTGGGATTAACTGAGTGCTAAATGAAGGTGGGTAGGGTGAGGCTGGAGGAGGTGGGTCACTGGGGGTCTGCCTTTGGGGTATATATTTTGGGTGAGTGGTGTCTCTCTCTCTCTGCTTTCTGATAATCACATGAGCTGCTTCCCTCTTCCCCGCTGTTCCTCCATGATGTCAAGCCTGGAGCCCTCAGGCATAGAGCTGGCTGTCCATGGACTGAGACCTCTGAAACTGTGAGTCTTCAAATAAACTTCTCCTCTAAAATTGTTTTTGTCAGGTTTTTCGTCACAGCAGTGAAAAAACTGACTGAAACACCCACTTAGTAAAAACTCCCACTGTCCCCAGCATCTAGACAGGCTCTTGTTGTGATGGACTCCCAGTTACAAGCATGTCCTAATGATTCTCAAGAAAACTTGTGTGCCTCTGAAACTGCATATTTGCATCTTTTGACTTTAATCAACCTTCAATCCATGGAACACTCAATAATTTGAAATTTTTGTTTTAGACTGTAGTAATATCACTTCAAGGTAATAATGTAGTTCTGATTAGAAAATGTAATTTTTAAAGAGAAAATACATTGTTATTAACTTGCATTGGGGAGAAAAATTGAACTACATGGCACATCACAAAGAGGTTGAGTTTTCTCATTTCTAATTTATAGTCTGAGGATAATGAGTGACTGTGAGGCTGGCTGTCTTTAGGCCAAATAATTAACAAACCCTCAGGCTTTAAACTTTGGCTATTCTGACTCAAAATCCTAGGTTACTCCCACTACTTTTCCAGCCCTGTAAATAAATGCTATTGCATGACCCTTCAAGTCTGAATTTTTTTTCCAAAACTTTTTTTTTATTTCCTTTAGAATGTCATAAGCCTTATATTTTCTTTTTTCTTTTATTAAATAATTTTAAACTGATGGAATCTGTGATTTATTTTAAATTCAAGCTATTATACAGAAAACTTCAGTAAATAGTCTTGTGCATTCATCTTTGCATGTATGCAAATATTTATGTGTCTATCAAAAGTCTTGGTTCCTAGCCAGGAAAAAAATAAACCTGGTTTATCTTTTTTAAGAGTATTTTTTATTTGTTCGGTTTTGGTTATACATGAGAGTAGAATGTATTTTGACATATCATACATACTCAGAGTATAACTTCCCATTCTTGTGGTTGTACATGATGTGGAGTTACACTGGTCATGTATTCACATATGAACATAGGGAAGTTATGTCCCATTCACTCTACTGTCTTTCTTATTCCCATCCCCCAACCCTACCTTCCATTCCCCTTTGTCTAATCCAATGAACTATTCTTTCCTCTTCCCCACTTATTGTGTGTTAACATCCACATATCAGAGAGAACATTCAGCCTTAGGTTTTTTGGGGTTTGACTTATTTCACTTAGCATGATAGTCTTCACTTCCCATTCATTGACTGGCAAATGCCATAATTTCATTCTTCTTTATAGCTGAGTAGTATTCCATTGTGTATATGTACCACATTTTCTTTGTCCATTCATCTGTTGAAGGGTACCTAGGTTGGTTCCACAGTTTAGATACTGTGAACTGAGCTGCTATAAATATTGATGTGGCTGTGTCACTGTAGTAGGCTGATTTTAATTCCTTTGTGTATATGCCCAGGAGTGGGATAGCTAGATCAAATGGTGGTTCCATTCCAAGTTTTCTGAGGAATCTCCATACAGATTTTCAGAGTGGTCAAACCTGGTTATCTTAAGCAACAAAATTCTTTGATGTTCCATTGATCCTTCAAGCAAGTGAAGGAACCAGGGAGAGGAGTTTGAAGATGGCAGAACCTGTGAACTTGAAGGGCTGGGCAGCAGTAGGCTTAGGAAAAGGTTGTGGCAGAACCAACCATTCTGCAATTTCCCCAGGATGAAACAATCTCTAACTTTTTTATATCACCCTGTATCCTCAACTCAAGAGATGATATTCTAGGAGCCTCCACCTACTTGGCAGAGATCCTGTGCCTTCTGGGTGATGGGGAGAAGTGTGTGACTACTTGTTTCCATGGTGGAAAGTGCTTTTTTTTTTTTTTTTTTCAGTACTGGGGATTGAACACAGGGCCTTGTGCTAACGAGGCAAATACTTTACCAACTGAGCTACATCCCCAGCCCTAGAAAGTGCTTTTGACCTGATGGGGATCACCAAATCCCACAGGTGAAAAGGACTCCCTACTGTGGGTTTAAATTACATTTGAGGGAATTTAAGATAGGCTTGTTTTAATAATAAAAGGCATTTGACTTTCTATTTTCTGTGAGGGAAAGGATCATTTTCCCATTAATTAGAGTTATTTTTACAAAGACAATTAGTTCTTTGTTACTTGTAATCAAATATTCTAAAAATTGGTTTGACTATTTGTAGTACATTTTAGCATGCGTATAAATCATGTTTATCCTTGCTTGCTCTGAGTGCCTTGCCATTTCTACAAAAGCATCCCAGCTTCAATATGATTATAAAAATTGTCATGATTACTTCCAAAACTTTTTTGATTTTGTTCTCAGTATGTATAAATTTGTATCCAGTATCTGGAAATTATTTTAATATAAAAAACAAGGTAGGGGGCTGGGGATATAGCTCAGGGGTACAATGCTTGCCTATCCAGCACAAGGCTCTGGGTTCAATCCCCAGCACCACAGGACAAAAAAAAAAAAACCAAGGTAGGCATGGCAGGGTGGTGCTCATCAGTAATCCCAGTGGATCAGGATGCTCAGGTAAGAGGATCATGAGTTCAAGGCCAGCCTCAGCAATTTAGCAAGGCCCTAACCAGCTTAGTGAAATCCTGTCTCAAAATAAAAAGTAGAAATGACTGGGGATGTGACTCAGTGGTAAAGTGTCCCTGAATTCAATTTGTAGTACCAATTTTTTTTTAAAGGTAATATTCAAGTTTTTGATTTTACAGAATTGCTCTGTCGTTTGCTTTTTGTCTCAAATGACTTATAATAATGCCATCTTATAATGTATCATAAAATTCTTACATGTATTTAGATCTATTTCTAGACTATACATTAGTTTAAATTTACTTCAGTTGCTGTCTATTTCTGTGTTTTAAAATCCATAAAGAAGAATAAAACTATGGCATTTGCTGGTAAATGGGTGGACTTGGAGAATATCATGCTAAGTGAAATAAGCCAAGCCCAAAAAACCAAAGGCTGAATGGTTTCTCTGTTCAGTGGATGCTGATACATAATGAGGGGGGATGGTTATGAGGGGGATAAGAAAAGAATGGAGGAAGTATGGATGGTGTAGAGGAAAATGGGATGGGAGGGGGTGGGGGAAGGAAAGATAGTAGACTGAGACAGACAGTATTACCCTATGTATGTGTAAGATTATATGAATCGTGTGAATCTACATTGTGAAAAAAAAGACATATTCCCAGCTATATAATTATATCAAAATGGGTTCTACTGTCATGTATAATTTAAAAGAACCAATTAAAAAAAAGAAGGAAAGAAAAAAAATTCAGTTGGGCTGGTCCCTCCTCCTTATTTTTAAGAACTTCACTTGGAGTATTTCTATGTCATTTTTGCATTTTAATTCCAAATGTAGCTTAATTGCTTCCTTAAAAAATAAAAAAAGACTTTGGAAATGGGACATTTTGCATTTATTTATTAGGAATAATAAATATTGAAACATTCAAGGAAAGAAACATTTAAATAATGAAAAACATTCAAGGAAAGAAACATTTAAAAATTTTTGCATTATATATTTTATCATTATGGTAGCAATTGTGAATGGGATGTTTTATCCTGGCATGTTTTCTTACTAATTCCTTATATATAGAAAAGCAAATACTCTTACTTACTTTTTAACAAACCAAAATTCTGGGAAAACTAATATCCATTGCGTGGATTTTATTTATCCACTTTTTGGCTATTAGAATAATGCTGTTGAGAGAGTTCATGTACAAGCTTTTGGGTGGACATATGTTCTCTCTTGGGTATAAACCCAGAAATGTAATGTTGGGTCTTATGATAACTCTATGCTTAATATTTTGAGGAACTGTCAAACTGTTTTCCAAAGCATCTGTTCCATTATACATGCCAATCATCAGTGTCTGAGTCTTCCAATATCTTCACATCCTTGCCAACATCTGTGAGCATCTGTGTATAATATATATATAAATTTGGTACCAGGAATTTAACCCGGGAGTGTTTAATATTATAGTATAAGTACTGAATATTATAC
>JAJEJO010000814.1:509552-570344 GCA_020662805.1 Glaucomys volans
CCAAAGGCTGAATGGTTTCTCTGTTCAGTGGATGCTGATACATAATGAGGGGGGATGGTTATGAGGGGGATAAGAAAAGAATGGAGGAAGTATGGATGGTGTAGAGGAAAATGGGATGGGAGGGGGTGGGGGAAGGAAAGATAGTAGACTGAGACAGACAGTATTACCCTATGTATGTGTAAGATTATATGAATCGTGTGAATCTACATTGTGAAAAAAAAGACATATTCCCAGCTATATAATTATATCAAAATGGGTTCTACTGTCATGTATAATTTAAAAGAACCAATTAAAAAAAAGAAGGAAAGAAAAAAAATTCAGTTGGGCTGGTCCCTCCTCCTTATTTTTAAGAACTTCACTTGGAGTATTTCTATGTCATTTTTGCATTTTAATTCCAAATGTAGCTTAATTGCTTCCTTAAAAAATAAAAAAAGACTTTGGAAATGGGACATTTTGCATTTATTTATTAGGAATAATAAATATTGAAACATTCAAGGAAAGAAACATTTAAATAATGAAAAACATTCAAGGAAAGAAACATTTAAAAATTTTTGCATTATATATTTTATCATTATGGTAGCAATTGTGAATGGGATGTTTTATCCTGGCATGTTTTCTTACTAATTCCTTATATATAGAAAAGCAAATACTCTTACTTACTTTTTAACAAACCAAAATTCTGGGAAAACTAATATCCATTGCGTGGATTTTATTTATCCACTTTTTGGCTATTAGAATAATGCTGTTGAGAGAGTTCATGTACAAGCTTTTGGGTGGACATATGTTCTCTCTTGGGTATAAACCCAGAAATGTAATGTTGGGTCTTATGATAACTCTATGCTTAATATTTTGAGGAACTGTCAAACTGTTTTCCAAAGCATCTGTTCCATTATACATGCCAATCATCAGTGTCTGAGTCTTCCAATATCTTCACATCCTTGCCAACATCTGTGAGCATCTGTGTATAATATATATATAAATTTGGTACCAGGAATTTAACCCGGGAGTGTTTAATATTATAGTATAAGTACTGAATATTATACGTATAAATAATATATAAATATATATAATGATATTATATATATTATTAATATTATAAGCACTGAAAAAATGTATGTGTGTGTGTGTATATATATTTTTTTTTCAGTACTTATTTAACTTAGGGTCTCATGCATGTGGAGAAAGCACTTCACCATTTAGTTACATCCTCAGTCCAACAACTTAAATTTTTGATAGATTTAGGACTATTCTGGAACATGCTAAGGGCACTAAAGTTCACACATTTTTCATCAGTAAGAGTAGTATTTTGTACATTTTTGGACCATACTAAATAATTTTTCTATGAACTTCCTATTTATCAGTTTTGTCCATTTTTCTCTTAGTATTCCTCTTCTTAATTTTCATCCTTTAATTTTAGAAATTTTAGAATTTAAGTTTAGAATTTTTAAACTTTTTTTTTCTTATATAGATCTATATAGATTTCCCCAATCTTGTCTTATTTTTCTCTTGGCTTTGTCAATGCTTTTAAGTTATAAATGCTTTGTAATGTAATTGAAATTGCTAATGTTTTCTTCTATACCATCTTAATTTTTTAATCATAGAAACATTTTCCCTTTTTTATCTTACAATGAAATTCATTCATTATCTTCTAGCACTTTAATAGCCTTTTAAAAATATTTAGCTCTCTCAACTCTTTGGAATTTTTTCATATATGGTATGATGATAGAAATTTATCTTCTGCTTCTGCTTTTGTGGACAGAGAAGTTTAAAAGTTACCTTCTGCTAGTGGGCTGGTACGAAGATGAACATAATCCAGCTCTGATTGTATTTATTAATTTTCTTAGGATTTCAAAATAAAGCATTTCTATGGAGATTAGGCATGGTGCCTATTGTGTCCAATGGATAAATTTTTTAAAAACTATCTACTTTTTTTCTAATACCCATCCATTGAATCAATATCATCTATTAAAAAGTCCATCTACTCTCTACTAACTTGAGATTTCTTCTTTGCTGTGAATTTAGATTCTCTATGCCCTTGTAGTTATTTCAGAACTTTACTTTTTGTTTGATTCATTTTGTACCTTTATTCCTGAGTCAAAATGATACTGATTTAATTCCAGCAGCATTCTAATGTGGTAGATTTGTTCCCAAAATCGGTCTTCCTTTTTTTTTAAAATTTTATTTTTACAGACTGCATTTTGATTCCTTGTACACAAATGGGGTGCAATGGTCTTCTTTCTTAGAATTTTTCTGGTTATTCTTATCTTCAAGAATAGTACTGTCTTCAGATTGTGTAGGTTCAAATAAAGAATGTATGCTTTGCATGTTTTCGGATCCTACCAAATTTATAAATTGACTTATGAAGAATTGGTATCCTTCCAATGATCCTGGGTCTCCCTAACCATGGACATTCTACTTTTACATTTGTTCAAGTCAAATTTTTATGATGGATAATTGTTTTAATGTTTTTCTCTGTAGGTTTTAAAGATGTTCAATTTCTTGTCTAGGTTATTTATATTTTGTTTTTGTTTGTTTGTTTGTTTGTTTTTTGTGGTGCTGGGGATTGAACCCAGGGCCTTGTGCTTGTGAGGCAGGCACTCTACCAACTGAGCTATATCCCCAGCCCTGTTTATGTTTTTGATTAAGGAATATTAAAGATAGCTCTGGCATTATTCAATAAGTGTGCAATGGTAATTGCCTGTCCTTCTCCCTCACCATGGAGACCTTCCCTGTTTTCAGCTTCTCAAAGGAACCTGCTATGACTCTCAGGGCACCATTTGATCCTCTTTAATTCTGAAATCTCACTTACACACGCCAATGGTAAACTGCCATCAGGATTCTTCACAGAGGGAGTAGGAATATACAGGAGTCTTTCTTGAGTACCTGCTGAACTGCTGAGAAATTTAGAAGGAAGATTGACACGTACACTCAGTAAGCTGAGTTCAAGAAGTTGCAACATGGGTTACAAAGCTCAGACTGTCAGCAACACCGCTCTCTTCATTTTTCTTCATACGTTCCTTTCCCTCCTTGTAAATTGCATCTCTCCTGAGCGTACATTATGTCAGCGGAACATCCTGACATAAATTTTCCTTCACTTAAGTTCATAGGCAGAGTTGAGGAAGACTGCCATTTAGGAACGCTCACAGTGAAAGTTGAATCAGGGCGGGTGCAGAGGGGCGAGGATGCTCATCGGGAACTGAAGTGGCAGCATTGTTCTCGCGCAGTGAAAGGTGCTTTTAAGTATATTAGTGATATTCCTGTGAAAGCTACCTTATCAAGTCATTCAAAATAAAACAGCCATTATGTGGAAATGGTGACACAGAAGGCAAGAACATAATGATCCTTTTGTTACAAACATCTGAGCAAATAAATCAAGACTCAATCAGGGTCCCCTAAAAGAAATGTTGAGTATGAGAATTAATGGTTCTTTAAAACATTTCTGAATATTACAAAACTATAAAATGAACTGGAAAAAAAGACACCTACACTTTGCTCCTATATATTTCTTTTCCTTCTTTCTTCTACTAATAAACCTCCCTAGAAGTTAAATATCTGTCTCAGTTAACCTTACATCTAGTTGAAACAAAACCTCCAATTATTAAATAGTAGGGCTGAAATAAATAGCCACTTAATATTATTAATGCATGTGTATTTTTTTATTCTTTATGCTGGGTAGTAACTGAAAATGCTCTCTCCCAAGTTATTTTTTCATAGACTCTTAACCAGGCAAAAGTTAATATGCTTTTGCTTTTATATTATTTTAGTATTGGTCATGGCTTGGCTATATTAATGTGTTGGGTATAATGAAAATAGTATAGACTTAGGAATCAGACCTGGGTTTTAATTCCAGCTCTAATCTATATTGGTTGTGTATGGGGCAAGCTATTTCACCTTTCTGGGAAATGTGAAGAATATCTATCTTAAATACTGTGGTGAAATGTAAATCAGATAGTGCATGTTCCAAATGCATATTTTCATGAACAATTATTTACTGCTTAGACCATTTGTAATTTTTTATCCTGCCTTTTCTTCTCCTCAATCTCTCTCTCCCTCTTAGAGAAATGAAGGTATGCATAAGTCTATAAATATTTGAATATATAGATGAAGGCTGGTATGGTCTCTTGCCTGAGATTTAAAGACTCCAAAATTGGAATCCCATTGCTCACAGCTCCTTTGCATAAAGATGAAAACTCAGATAATATGCCTAGTCAGGTCTCACTAGGTTGGAACCACAACCGATAAACTCCAAGTTAGATAGATGTTGATGTTGGAACAAACACTGAAGACAGAGCTAATTCACTATGTTGTCTTCATTCCAAGCTCATGAAGAAACTGCCTGGATTTTCCATTTTTCACCCTTAGCATGTAATCTCAAACTTCCAAGTGTGGACTCACTTTCTCTCTGTTATGCACTTGGCAGTGAAAGGGAAGGGACAATTATTAAAAGCATGTTAGTTGTAAGTACTAGATAAACCACTTAGCATGAAGTTTCTCACTGATTTTTTAAACTAATTGTACAATGTGGGCACTATTAGTGTTCCTCATGGTATGACAAAGAGACATCCTATGGGTTAGTCCATTTTTTTTTATTACTATAACGATATTCCTGAGTCTGAGAACTTATTTTAAAAAGAGGTTTATTTAGCACACAGTTGGGGAGGATCAAAATTCAAATAGCATAACACCAGTTCTGGCAAGGTCCACCTTGGCTACATGACCTCATGACAGATGGCACCACAATGGTGGGAGTGTTTGTGGGAGGGAAGAATTACATTGTAAATTAGGAAGCCAGAGAGCAATTCAGGGATGTTCTCTCTCTTGTAACAACTTGCTTTCAAGAGAACTAACTCAGGAATCCATTAGAATGACCTTAATCCCCTCCAGGACAGTTGCCCCCATGACCTAGGACCTCCCACTAAACTATGCCCTCTTCAAGGCCTCACCACATCCCAACATGACCACACTGGAACCAAATCCAATACAAGAACCCTGCGGGCAAATCACATCCCAAACCTAGCACCCTGTGCTTAGGTTTTTAAAAAAAATCTTATGAAAACAAACAGCCCTAGGCCTTTGAACTTCAACGCATGAAAGCATTTTGCTTTACTACAAGCTACCCTTTTTAGGGGTCCACTCTAAAGACCTTGGCACTGACCTCTGACCCCAAAAGGCTATCTTAGGACCAAAGATACTGTCTCGCTTCTTCCTCTAGCTAGAGCTATTGTGATACAGCCTGAAGGGTAAGAGCAGGGAGTCATTGACCTCCCTTATAATGATCTTGAAGACCTTTGAAGACATACATTATAAGGACTGCTTAGTTTTTTGTTTTGTTTTGTTTTTTCTATCCATTTTACTTACAAACTTGGAAACTTATTCATCCCCATACATGTAGAGGGTTGGCACTTCGAATCTGTACTAGATGGACATCAGGGAACGCTGACCCAGGCAATCTCTCTCTACCCAAATCCACCCTACATATACCTGCTAGAGTCACCTTTTTATTTTATTTTTTTTAATTCATTTTACACAAATGGGGTACAACTTTTCATTTCTCTGGTTATACACGAAGTAGAGTCACACCATTTGTGTAATCATACATGTACATAGGGTAATGATGTTTGTCTCATTTCATTATCTCCTTTCTCTTTCCTTCCTATTAAGTGAAAAGACTCGAAATTTCAAAATCCTAGTTTGGATTTTAACTTCTGTAGACAGAGTAAGCCATTCTGTCTTAGGACCTTGGTTTTCTCTGCTGAAAATTAGGTTAGACCATATGATCACCCAGATCCTTTATGGCTCCCCACAGGTTGTTATTCTATATTACCAAATAAAAGTTATTTCTATCTTCTGTCTTGGCCTGGTTTTGAAATATGCTTAAGACACTCTTTAAAACCTTTGATGAATTGATTTGAATGAATAAATAATAAATACAAGTACACACACACACACACACACACACACACACTTTTAATTTGATATGTGCCCAGAACCAAATACCAGCACAAGCACACTGTAAATGAATGTATGGGAGAAATGGAATCGGTGTTTTGTTAACTCAATCAGAGTCCTTCTGCCCAGAGAGGTAGATAAATATTACAGTGGTTCAAATTCTGAACAGGATAGCAGAAATTAAGTATGAGATCAGATAAATCTCAGGGAGGGGGAAAAGGGTGTGTGCAAAGGGTTTAAAAGTCTACTTAATTTCCATCTTTATACAAAATCTTGCAGGCTACTGAGTACATTCTTTTTCTTTCTCTAATTTAAAATTGGGATAGTGTGAAATTCAATGTGTGCTAAACTTCATTGAAAAATTAACACATTCCTGGATTTGTACTGTCCATTTGGCACAGCATTTTGATTTAAAGTTCACAGTATACCCCATAAAGGACTCTGACTATTAAGTATCTGCAATATAGAAATGAGATCCTGGGGACTCAGAATGTTAAAGACCTTGCTCTTCCTTTTCCTAATCAGGAAGTGGCAAACAGAATTTGAAGCTCATCCTTCCTGGATCCAGAGACCAAGCTCTCTCTTTTTCAATTTTATTTTATACATATATTTCCTCATCATAACTCTATCTGTAACAGAACGTTAATTTTGATTGTGGTACTAGGGAAAACAAGGTTATCACGGGTTTCTTTCCTGACAGGATATTGTATCAAATCTCTGACCTCATTGGTACATCCTTAGTACATCCTTATTTTTGATCTACAAAATCACACGTAGGGCTGGGATATAGCTCAGTTGGTAGAGTACTTGCCTCATAAGCCCAGGGCCCTGGGTTCAATCCTCAGCACCACCACCACCAAAAAAAATTCACATGTAATGTTTTAGTGTTGGGTAATTAAAAGGGACAACTGAATAGTACTTTGAAAGTGGTTGATATAATTAACCGTAGATGAGTTTAATGTAGAGAAAATGTTAAAGAGCTGTATGTCAATCAAAGTATGATAGGCAATCCTTGGGGATGCCCATGAGTGTGTTGTTCTGGGACTTGGGAGGGCAGGCTTTTTGTTTTGGGGGTGTTTGTTGTTGTTATTTGCCTTTGTCTTCTGTCTTCTGGGTCTTTCCTTCCAAAGCTTCTAAGCTAAGTTTCTGAACAAGAGAAAGAGAGGATAGCTGTTTCCACTTTGGAAACTGCAGAGAATAACATAGAACAAAACATAGGGAGGGAAGAGAGGTAGGAACTATCTAAAGAGAATTATGTTCGAAATAAAATGGAAAATGTTGATGATATGGGATTTTAGTCCATAGCAGTTGGTTTCAGTGAGAATCAGGAAAAGGAAGTTACTAAGCATTTGACAACTTCTCCTTGGGTGTCCTTCACTATGCAGACTTACCTTTCTTTAGTCAGTGCACCAAGGTTTGAGGTGCTCTCATTTTAGAAGTGAGGAAAACTGAAGTGCTGAGTGGGATGGTCATTTTCTCATTTTTTCTTTTTAAAATTAATTATGATAATTTTACTTGTACATATTTATGGGATACAAAAAGGTCATTTGATAATATGGACAAAGGATAATGATCACACAAGATAGAAAGCATTTCCATCTCTTACATTTTTTTCAAAAGATTTTTATTAACTTGGGATAATTGTACATATTTATGAAATATGAGTCACTTCCTCCGGGTGAAATGAAATGGTGAATTTTGGAATGTCTATTTTGATGATTTTTGAAAAATTCACTTGATAGTGACACCCTTTTCCTTCTCTCTCCTCTTCTTCCTCCCTCCCTATTATTGAAAGACTCTGACTAATTAATCATCCACCTTTTAATGACAGATTTTTTCTTTAAGTTTTACTGATATTGGATTAGAAAAATAGTGTAACATTTAAATGAGTGCCTGTTGAGTTTTTCATCCTAGTTAATCACTACCAAGCTCTTGCCTGGGGCCTCTCCTATCTCTACCTCCTTCGTTCTTTCTTGTCCCATCAGAGAGCAAATGCTCACCTTTACATGGAGTCTGAGCCACATGGCTGGGGCATCATGTTTCTTTTCAAGTCACAATTGCACATGCTTGCTAAGGAGTGATGAGCAATATGGATAAAACAATTTTCACAACCATCTACCAATCCTGGGCACCTTTTCAGAATAGCATTCTCAGATAGCTATGTCCATCTTTCAAGTTTAACTATTACAATATGAGGTGACTTGAAAGGATTAGATCTGGGAATGAGGATGGTGCTATAAGAGCACAAAAATTGAAATTATGATTATCATTACCCATCCCCTAAAATACTAATCCCTGGGAGTTTCCTTAGTGCCACATGCATTGGGGGTTAGAAATGTCTCCTGAACCAAATGACATGCTTGCTTCCCAGTTATTGAGAGGAAGCCTGGGAACTGGTGGTGTTGCTGCTACTCTGCACGTTACCTACATTCTCAGTGGCAGCAAACATTCTTGATCTGTCACTGCTTTAAAATAGCAACCAGAAGGTCTGGTCACTTCCTCATCGTTAAGAATAATTCATTGACTGCTTTAGGTAGTGAAGTTCTAAATATAACAGGAAAGTAGAAAACTATGACTATAAAACAAAATCCCTACTATTACTGAATACTCTTATTTTTTAAAGGATGACTACTGGCAAACTAATTTCCTAAATATTTTGCTGATTTGATTTAACTTAACTGACTTCACAGTAAAATTTTAAGGACTTTCCAAAAGACTGAACAAATACCAAAGCCATTCTGATAACATTGCTCTAGTTCTTAAAATCTGAGTATAGAGATCTCACTTCCCTCTCTTACCTTTCCTTGAGGCCCTAACATGATTGACAACCTTGCGTATAGGATCAGAGAAAGAAGGACTGAAAAAAGCATTGAAAAACCTTGGGAAGAAACTGGGTTCTTGGGCAGTAGCTCCGTATTTCCCATTTTGAAGGTGGGTACTCTGTTCTGGCCGAGAATTCCTGAATTTAGTAAAAGTTGACCAGGTCTTAAATTTACTAGCTACATAACCTTGTGAAAGATTTGTCTGTTTTCTCATCTGTAAAATAGAGATATTTATACTGTTTTCATTAGGAAGATCAACTGAAAAAAGTGAAAAAATTTATTAACCATAAAACATAACCATTTAAGTAACATCATCGTTGATTTAAGTGAAGAAAGGAAGTAAAATCAACATAAAGAAAATTTAGCCATTCCACTGTCCATTTTGAGTTACAAGTATTTTATTTTTTTAATTTATTCCTTCCATATATGAATTACTTATTTTAAAAGATTCAGAATTAGGGACTGGGGTGTGGGTCAGTGGTAGAGCACTTGCCTAGCATGTGTGAGGCACTGGGTTCGATTCTCTACACCGCATACAAATAAGTAAGTAAAGGTTCATCAACAACTAATAAAAATATTTAAAAAAAAAAGATTCGGAATTAGATGGAAGGAAATGAACCCTGTTCCTCTAGTGAATCTGTTTAGATTCTCCTTTCTGCCACTAATAGCTGGAAGCCTATTTTCCAGTGCAGTCAAACCTCCTTATGTTTGAGCAGACCTGGAAAAGTACTGTAGTTGTCCTCTGTGTGACCCCATGGTTGTCAATTTTTCCGCTTGGAACGTGTTCACCTTTTAGATATGAAGAAATAGAAATCTCTTTCGAGATGGAGGTGATGTCAAACAGTGAATCATCAACAACCCCTCAAAAATTCTGTTGTTTGAAACACTTTTTTTTGTTATCAGTGAAAAGGCAATTATTCTATGACCCATGATTCATCAATTTTTACATTGTCATTAATGTAGAAGTTTGAGAATGAGGCTGACAAGAGAAAAGTGCCAAATCATTCATGTGGAGCTTGGAAATGTTGCATAATTTGATTGCTCTGCTGTTTTCAGAATACGAAGCCAAGTGATCACTTTAAATCTGTGGAATGTACAACGCTTTTGTCAAACTTTTTCTGAGATGTGTTTGACTCTAAATTTCTGTTTCTGATTTTCTGTATCTGAGACTTGTGGCTGAATATATGCACTAGTTTGTAATTTCACATAAATTCTTATCAGTTTTTACTAGGAAATTTTTCACTGGTAGATGCTAACAATAACTTACATTAACTTTTAATAAAGATATTAAAGCATTTTGGTTTGTTTATTTATTCTCAGATGGGGTGTCACTATGTTGCCCAGAGTGGTCTCAAACTTGTGGGCTCAAGCCAACCTCTCCTGCCTTGGCTTAGTGAGTAGCAGGGACAGCAGGTGACAGCAGGTGCATGCCACCATGCCCAGCATATTATAGTTTAGGATACTTCATACCATCACAATGTTGGCTGCATCCCAAAACTAACTTTTAGTTTCTAACTCAGGAAGTGAGGCACATGCACCCATGGTCTTCCAAGTTTGTGTTTTCTCACCCCTTCAAGTAATTTTTAAAAACTACGTGCTTCGCATACCTTCATAGATTTGTATAGTTGATATTTAATGAAACTTTTTTAAAATTTAAATGTATTATAAATACTGATATTTTAAAATAAAACTCATTTTATTCTTTGAAATAAATTTGATAGTATCTGAATACTTGAGTAGTTAAATTTTTATTAATTTAAAAAATGTCCAGACTCTTTATAGTCAAATATTTTTACATCACTCCTTAATCTCTTTAAACCCATATTTATATTCCATGTAATTCTGAAAAGATGAGGCACAAACAGGCAGGTTAAGCGACTTAATAAAGGTCATAGAGCTTATTCATGGAGCTCTGGGTGTGAATCCAGACAGCTGTCTCAGAGTCCTTTCATTATATTGTTATGGAAAATTTGTTATTTGCATTCTGAGTTTAAATTGAAACTTAAAATACTAAGCACCATCAATTAAAAGTTAGAACCTTGCATTAAAGTGCTTCTTTCATCTGTGAACACATATATCTTAATAATGTCACTAGAAGAGCATGACCCAAGAGAACCCAGTTGGTTCCATGCCCAAAGGAGACATCAATGTGTCTTTAAAAGGGAAAGAGAATATATTCCTCAATCTTTATATTTAACAAAATGTGATGAAATTTGTGTCCATTACTTTGTAATATTTCTGATAAAGAACAGACGAAACCTTTCAGTGACCTGAATAAAAAAGAAAATGATAAAATGATTTTTTTTTTCTTTTTCGGATGCCTTCACTGTCAATCACTTTGATGTTTTTAAAAGGGAAACTGCCCTGAGAAGGAGAACCATCATGAAGATCATGCCCATGGAGACTGAACTGGGATGGATCCCTTGTTGAGGGTTCTTTCCTCCTCAGGTAATATTGGGTCTCAAGTTTTGGTCCTACATTTTAAAAACTTTAAAGATGTATGCTGGGCACAGTGGCACGCACCTGTAATCCTACTTGGGAGACTGAGGGAGGAGGATTATAAGTTCAAGACTAGCCTCTGCAACTTAGTGAGACCTTGTCTGAAAGTAAAAAGTGAAAAGACATGGGAAGGTAGCTAGTGGTAGAGCACCTTTGGTTTAATTCCTAGTACTGCTAATAAATATATAAATTCCAACCTCAGCAAGGAAGAGCTAGGAAACCTCTAAGGTGTTGCTTAATGTGATCTGGCATAGAAAACCAAGTTTTATTGAAAACATTTTCTGAATGATTTCTCCTTCTTGAATTTATGTCTTGAAAAATCAACTTATGTATTTGAAACCTAGAGAAGTGTAAAAAAAAATTTTCCCTGGACTTTCACTAAAAGTATCTATCAATTAATAATATCTGTTTGCAATATCAATGCCCATTAATCACCGAGGTGAGGCTGAAGAACACAGGACAGGCAACCTCTCTTGTGCATTCTGCCATGTGTCTTACATGGCAGCCTGGGAAGACTCTTTTCCTTGCTTTCCAGATCTCCCTGGTTTGACATATTCCTTCTTTCCTCCTCATCCACATCTCCTTCCGTCTCTCATCTCATTACCTCTTCTCTTTATCATCCTTTCCCACTTTATGCCCTTTCCTTTTTCTTCTTGTTTTCCCTTATATGTAAACCTGCTAAGGGTGCCCAAAAAACTGATGAAGTCTCGCTGAACGAGAGTAATTGAGAGTAATTGAGATTAAACAGAATGCTGAGCCTTGCTCTGGAAGAAGTGACAACCCAGCTTTCAGCTTCCTTTGTCACCCACACAACCCATCCCACAATTGAAGAGTCAGAGGCATTTGTGAAGACAGATGCATGGGAATTTAGTATTTACCGTGTACCTAACAACATGCAAAACTGATTTCAGATACATAATCACACTCAATCTAATTTACATAATTCTCACATCATTCATGAAGAAAGAGAAGCTTCAACTGTTATTCAAGGGGATTCCCGTGGAGCAGGAAGGTGACCCAGGCTACCTGGTTCCAAGCCTATGCAAACTCTTTCCCCTTACCCTTTTACTACCTGGTCCATGTTCATTCCTAATATATTCTGATGAAATTATATGAGCTATTCCCAAGTTGATGAAGAGAATATTCATAGAACATGGTTCAAGCCAGGCCTTCCCACAATGGAATTATGGTACATCTTCAGTCGTCTATTGAGTAGATTCTACTGGACCATTGCTTTTCTTCAGTTTCAGTATAAACTGCTTTCACTAAGAAGGCTCAAACTGTGCCTTTCTTTGTGCGGCAGTGCATTTATTCATAACAAACTGTTTAGGGGAGTTAAAATGAGTTTTTAGTTAACTAGAGGTTTTTTGTTTTTTTTTTAATTTGCTATACTACTATTCTAAACTGAAACAGGTTTAATCTTACAGACTAAGACTTACACACCCATAAAGTGAAATGACACAGAAATGACAACCAGTCAGAGCTGGCAGCTGCTTGGGAAGGGTTAAAAGTACCTTTTATTCCTGCCACATGCCACATGTGACCATGTGTCTTTCACTGTGATACAAGAGCCATTATATTCAGATTGTATTTACACTTATTCATTCTATCCTGGCAACAAACATCTAGAAAAGAGCTAGAGGAAAATGTTTAAATGATTGATAAGGCATTTCCTATCCAAAGCACAAATCACATTATCTCCAAAGATATTCAAATCTCTTTTCCACTTCAAACATAGATAATAAATTAATGTAGGGAATATTCTTTGGTTTAAACATTTGTTTTGAAGATTAAAGATGTGACCTGGCTTTATTGTAAGTGGAAGTCATTAAAATTCTGTTCTTTTGCAGATCACAACAATGTGAGTCTACAGAAGGGGGACAAAGCACCCGGGGAATCTTCATCTGGAATATTTTTTAAATGATACTTTCATTAGTGTGTCAGCACATCACTATTTTATCATATGAGAAGCAGGATTCGGATTCAGGATCCTGTCTTTGTACTTGCTTTTTGGAATTGAGCAAAATTCATAGCCTCAGTTTCTCATCTGCATGTTGGGAGTGGTAATGACATCTAACTAATAGCATTGTGGCAAGTTTCAAATGTGCTTATGCATGCAAAATCCTCACTATTATATCCTACATGTAATGTAGTAAGGACTCAACAAATGGTTATGTTGGATTGTATTACTATTGTGACATACCAGAAGGTTGACTAGGGTAAGAAAGACTTGGAAATATTTTTTAAATATCATAAATAAATATGATAGTCAAATAAGTTTGCAAAATAACAAATGCCTTGAAATGCACTACATTAAAAAATGCACCCAGGCTTCATTAACACAGCATTTACAATGCTGCATAACCAGAAAGAGATTCTCTCATGGGTCCCCTGTAAACTGTAATACAAGAATCCCACAGAAATTAGAACAGCAATTCACACTAAATGTAAGTGCTTTCTTGATGGGAATGTAAACTTGAGAAATTCCCAGATTTTGTTGATGACCCAGATTCGTAAAGAAGATATTTTTATAATAAAATCATTCATGCTTATTAATGAGATTTCAGAAAATTGGAAGATATAAAATATAACAACTAATTGTACTTAGGCTCATCTCCTAAAGAAAACCATTGTCAACATGAAATGGGTTACTTTCTACATTTTTTCCACTACTGAATTTTTGGTTAATTTATTTTACTTATACTAATTCTGCATATAAAATCTTGTATGTAAACTTGTCTTCCAGAGTTAACATACATTATTATAAATTCTGTAAGTACCACTTATTAAAGATTGTACTGTTTTCAATTAAGAGATCATGCCATAATTTTACTAACCATTAATTGATGGTAATGCCTTTAGGCTTTTACCAGGTTATGACTATCATAAATTAATCTTGAAGCCTTCCAAAGTTTTAAAATTCTCAAATTTTCTTTCTCATATTTTGAATTTCTTATTTACAACAAATCTTAGAATTGGGCATAAGGATCAAAGCTTAATTTACTAACCAATTCATTTTTTGGTTCAGCAAATACTTATTCACTTACTTGTCTGAGATCAGTGGAGGATAAGGTGCTATGATTAGAATCTCAGGGTATTTGGGTTACAGATCAGACTTTTTAGAATCTGATAAACCCAGGCGCACATCATACACATTATAAGAATTTTCCATAGCACTGTATGTTAAAGGCTATAATAATTAAAGTTCTAATGACAATTATAGAAATAGAGAAAAATAGAGACAAAAATAGATGCACATAGAGATATCTACATACATACACATGGACAGACAGATAGGAATTTATGTGGGAGAGGAAGGTAGCACTCTGATGGATGAATGGACATCTCACACTCTTCTTCTTTCATCTCATTTCCTCCTTTCAACAGTGCCGTGGTTTGGAAGAGTATCCCCCAAGGTCCATGTGTTAAAAGTTTGGTTCTCACAGTGGTGCTAATGATGATTGCACCATCATTGGTTCAACTATTGATGAGGCCTCCAAGCTGTGAGGCCTCATGGGAGGATATAGGTCATTGGAGGCAGGGCCCTGAAGAATTCATTAGACTCTGGTCTTCCGCTTCCTCTTTTCTTGCTTCCTTGCCATGAGGTGAGCAGTTTCTCTGTCAAGCACTCCTATTGCTATAGTTTGGATGTAAGATGTCCCTCAAAAGCTCCAGGAACATTCAGAGGTGAGATGATTATGTTATGAGAGCTCTAATCTATCTATCCATCTTAGTTTGAATGGACTGTGTGGTAACTGTAGGCAGGTGGCAGTGTGGCGGGGAGAGATGGGTCACTGGGGCAGTGCCCTGGAAGGGTTCATCTTCTCTGTGGCCCCTTCTTCCCCTGTTTCCCAGGTCACCATGAGGCAAACAGCTTTCCTTCACCATCCCTTCACCCTTTGGCTGTGATTGTCCCCTTCATCTTGGACCAAGAGCAATGGTGTCAGCTGGCCACAGACTGCACCTTTGAAACTCCGAGGCAAAATAAACTTTTCCTACTCTCAGTTGTTCTTGTCCGGTATTTTGATCACAGTGATGAAAAGCTGACTGACACACCTCCATGATACATGGTCACAGGCCCAAAGCAGTGGGGTCAACAGATTATGGTCTGGAAACTCCAAAACTATCAACTTTACTCTTTAGAAAGTGGTTATCTCAGGGTTTTTTGGGTTTGTTGTTGTTGTTGTTGTTGTTGTTGTTTTTTACTGGAACAAAAAGCTGATTAATAAGGCAATTAGTGTACTCTTTTTAACTACCTAAAATATATGCAAATTTCTGAATATTATCACCAAAAATTGTCAGGTATACATATCAATTTTGCAAATCTTTCACAAAATAGTCATGAAAATATTGTCCTTTAGTTGTTAATACATTTTGAGTTGTTAATACATTTGAGTGTGTCAAATACTTCAGATGTATTAGCCCTGGTAAAAGGTTCAGTTTGCCTTCAGGTTCTCAAATCCTCAGGCCCATTTAATTAAAAAAAGAAGAAAAAAACACTTAATAGCTGGGCTTGGTGGCACATGCTGTAATCCCAGCGACTTGGGAGGATGATCGCAAGTTCGAGGCCAGCCTCAGCAGCTTAGTGAGACCCTAATGCACTTAGTGAGGAAATGTTTCAAAATTAAAAATAAAGGACTAGGGATGTGGCTCAGAGGCTAAGCATACTTGGGTTCAATTCCTGGTACCAAAGGAAAAAAAAAAAGCAGCTAATAAATAGCATTCCAGCAACCTATTTCTAAATATTCCTCCTCCAAATTCCCACAGACTGATGTTGCTGGTATATTTCCTTAGCTACTGCCATAGCAACTCAAAGTGGTGTCTCCTTTCTCTACACAACAGAGCTCCCAGATCAACACTCCTGGAACCTTATTCTGATCATTTCATGTCTTAATCAGTAGCATTTTAAGATTCCCCAATAACCCCAGGAAAAAAATCTGTATACAACATTTCGAACTGTGTTTCCTCCTCCTCAGGCACCTCCAGCTCCAGTCAAATCCAATTCCTCTGTTCCCCGTCTACCCCATTCACTTTCCCACCCCATTCCATGATTTCAACTATCTAGTTGGTCTAGAAAACCCAATCACTTCTGCAAAAAGGATAATGGCTAGGAGGTATCTCATCATAATGGCTACTGTGACAGGACCTGAAGGAATGTTTCCAAATGTTATCTCATTGGCTTTGATCTTTAAAGTCTCGATTTCACATTTGAAACAACTGGGGCTCATTTAGGGATTTATTCAAATTCACAAAACTTATTTTAAATGCGGAGCTCTGTTGGACTCCAGAACTCTTGTTCTTTCAATGTTAGTACGTTTTCATGGTCCAAGTATTATTTGTCCTTATATCTCAGTTATTACCAAATTCATGAAGTGTTTTCCATTGTTCTGCTGAGAAGTGATCTTTCACTCTTCTGAGTTCTTGTAAGTATGGCTCCTTCTCTCTACTACACTGTTGGTTATGCTGCCTGTCAGTATCTTTAGCTTTATGTCTTCTTTTGCTTTTTATTTATTTAATGTTGTTTTAATTAAGTTTAGAGCTATTAAATGACAAGGACTTTGATAGTCTCTAAAATAAAAACATGACTTGTGCTCTCAAAAAAACACAAAATTAAGTTGTGGAAACTCAAATAAACAGGAATTAGACATTTAAAGCACTACTGTCTACTGTCAAACCAAAGCACAGAAAACAATAAGACGGTAAAGAAGACGGGTCTGAACTGGATGGGGAGTTGGATTGCTAGGAGTTGGCCTTGCTAAAAATGTAAAATGTCAACTAAGACATGAGAATGAAAAGAAATTCCTCAAGCAAAGGATGGATGTGTGGCAGAAGAACTTTCCAGAACAAAGAAAATCATAGGCCACAATTTTGAAGTAGAGAAAGACTGTGTGTTCCAAAACCAAAGCAAGGTTATTCAAGGACACACATAGAACTGTGTCACTGCCTATGGAACTGGAGTCTGTAGGGATTTGCAGTGGGGTCCTGAGTGGAAATGCCTCAACTGAGTCCCTGAATTCGGAAAAAGCAAGACATCCCTGGGGGTGGAAGAAGGTAGGGTCCAATTCCTCCACACTTGATGGCACTAATGAGTTTGCATCTCCTTATGCAAATGGGAGTCTCTCACAGGATGTAAATCAGTGACTGCTGTGTTCCAGCTTCCAGAGTGTGTTTATTCTTCAAGAAGGCAAACACTGTGACACTGTGAGCTAAAATATTTATGTCCATCTCCTTTATCACTAATATATTTTAACTCCATGGTGCCTAACATGATTCTTTATCAATTGCTTAATGCTTCTATCTTGAGACACACAATGAGTTTGTGTCCCTGTCATCTGAATCATATATGCTTTGTCATCCAAACCATGCTATTTTCTTGTATAATTGCACCAACTTTCCCCACAGTGTATATGTGAAACTCTACATTTGTGTTTTTGTTTTTGTTTGTTTTTTGAGGGTTTTTTTGCAGGAGGTACTTTTTAAACTGTCTTCAGTCAGGTTTGGACCTTCCCAAATGTCTGAGTTGAGCTCTTGATCTTGCTGCCAGCTGAAAATACTGTTTCACTGTGAACTACAGACATTTGGTGCCATAACTGCTTTGACAATTTAGGTATAAAAGAACTGTCAAACTTTTCATTCTAAGGCTACAGTTTACAGACATTTCAGGAGTCAAGTTTGGTGTTCCTTTTGAATCAATTTGTCGCAACTTGTGCTAATCCCATGTCCAAAAGGACTTACTTTTGGTAACAGATTGCACATGACAGACCTTGGCCTTTCAGACAAGACTCAATGAAATTGAGTTTGGAGCAAGTTAGAGGAGACATAGAATGCTGAAGACCACCCTTTCCCAGTTGGAAATCCATCAGAAAGACTGGTGCGAAATCCCTGGAGTAGGAGGAAATAATGTTCATGTTTGATAAGTTGGTGTCAATCAGCTAGCAATGGTTCTTTTGAGAAAGATTCAGAGACCACATCTGGGCCATGATATCTTCTCTACCTTCCCAAGGAGGACATGGTAGTTGGACACATGATTATCATTTCTACAAACATCCATTTAAAATAGCCAGAGTCTTAAGGAGTTTTTCTAGTACGGCAGAATTTAGTAAAACAAGAGTAAACACTACCAATAAATAAATAAATAAATAAATAAATAAATAAAAGGCCTCTGATGCTAAAACTAATACTCAAATAGTGCTATGGATTATAAAAATGACCTCAGTAAACATTTGGATAATGAGCACATGCAGATACAGAATTCTTTAATGGCATTTTCTATCCATTAAACGTATCAAATTGTTCTTTAAGTTTCTCATCACCATTACTTTGATTCTCTTGGATTTTCACATGAAGCATCTGTAAATAACTATGCCAAATTCCACTGCAACTTTCAAATATCTATCTTTTTCTGATGACATTTACTAGAACTTCTAAAACCATATATACAAATGCAGGGGAGACTTACATACTTGACTTGTTCTTATTTTGAATAAATATTTTTAGCATCTTAACATTGAGAATCTGATATTATAATCAGGGTTACTTTAAAGATGAGAATAGAAATTAATTTTATAGATCACTTTTTTTCCCTGCTATGATTCATATGATTTTTTCTCCTTTGATTCATTAATGTAACATAATTCCTAAAACATATTTCCATAAACATATATTTCCATAAGCCTACATGACTATGGTATACTATTCATGTTGACATAATTGATATATTAATAGCTTATTCAAGGTTTTTATTTCAATATTTGAAAATGAGAGTGGTCCAAATATTTTTTTCTTTGGAGATAATCATCTGTATAATAAGCATCAGTAGTATACTTATTTTATAAAACTCAGTACTCTTACAATTCATCTTCTGGAACAACTTAAACTACTGGTCAAGAATCTAGTCACTTAATTTTGACCCACAGGAGCTGGGTGCTGTGGCTTACGCCTGTAATCCCAGTAGTTTAGGAGGCCGAGGCAGGAAGATCTCAGTTCAAAGCCAGCCTCAGCAAAAGCAAGGTGCTAACCAACTGGAGTGAGACCCTATCTCTAAATAAAATGCAAAATAGGTCTGGGGATGTGGCTCAGTGGCTGAGTGCCCCTGAGATCAATCCCCAGTACTCCCCCTTCAAAAAAAATTGACTGATAGGGGTCATAAATCCAATTGTACTAAGTACTGTCTCATCTTGGTCATATGACTTTATGAATTCCCCATCCATAAGAAAAGAGGTCAAAATGGTACCTACCTTATGACATTGTTTTAAATATAATGGTTTATATTATGTGTGTAGATAGTCTGTGGCCAGTGATAAGCACCCCCAGTAGCTGTGTAACTACATGTGCACACCTATGTTCTGAAAAACACAAAAAATAAGAATGTTTGGTGTTTTAAAGGTGTGGTAAAATTCACCAGTGAAGTAGTGAAAGATTAATAATGGTTCTTGAACCCTTAATTCTCTTAAACTTTTGACCTCTTTCTTTCATGTATATTTGTCTTTCAAGGCCCTCTACCTTTCATCATTTTCGAGATTTATTTTGTATTAGCACAGATATCAACTATTTCAGAGAGATTTTAAAAATGTATCAGTGAGCTGTATGTAGCCATATATGTGTGCGTGTGTGTGTGTGTGTGTGTGTGTGTGTGTGTCTGTGCGCACGCGCTTCATCCCTCTAAATAGAGGCTGGATCTCACTTCTCTCTTATTTTTCTTCTTTGACATTACCAGAACTTTGTCTATTTATTAATGTTTCCCAAAAGTAGCTCTTAAACACTTCTCTTTTTTTCTTTTTTTGTTGTCCTAGTTGATTTCTAGCTTTCTAGCTTTATTGATTTCTGTTGCTCTTTTTGGTATTTTTATTTTCTTTTTTCCTGGCATGCCTAATCTTGGTATGACTGAGGATGCAATGGTGGCAGTTGGGAGGGCATTGGAGAGGAGCTGAGTTCTCATCTTTAGCTAGTGATCCCATGAGGCTGTCTTCTGCTTCCATCACTAGGACCGAGTTTGCACCTGTGGGTTGGGGATCATGTGAGAGAAGACCTGTGTGCAAGAGCAGAGAGCAGCAGAGAACATCCTACTGCCAAGTACAGGAGGTAACTCATCAGAATGTGGGCTCTGAGATCAGATACCGGCTCTGCCACTTATCTCACAAAGAATTTATCACAAAGAGTTTCCTTCCTTTTCTTTTCTAAACCTCGTTTTTCTCATCTGTGAAAAGGCTAGAATAATGGCATCTTTCTTATAGGACTGTTGTAAGATTAAATGAGATAGTAAGATGCTTGTGTTTATCTCCCTGGCATATCTATACTGATACATACTGCTGGGTGTGTGTGTATATATAAAACACTTCTCAAATTAATAATTCAAAAATATTTCTTGAATGAGCCTTGGGAATTTCCTCCCAGCTTTAAAATTCTATGTGTTACTGGGACCCAATCTTGCGAGGAGATTGAAGAGCTCACTGAACCTCTACAGCTATTACGTGATAAAAATGATTGAAGCCACTTGCCAACATAAAAGTGCCTGGTGCATGGTTATTAATAATACTGAGCAGTGCCCATTATAGAAAACCTGCAGCTTTTATGCTTCCATAATTTTAGTCATGCTATCATCCTCTCAAGAAAGAAGAATCGCCCCCAACAAATTCTACCCGCTCTCTATTTTCCAATAAAGAGACCCTTGCCAATGATGGAAACAATGGTAGGCCCTTTTCCCTAGCCCCACTCAGAGGCCCGGGAGGACTGTGTGTGGGGAACATTTACCTTGCCCCACACAAATCATGACATGCAGCTGTTTCCAAGGCGATGGAAAGATGTTCCATTAACAAAAAGGGGGAAGGGAGGCGTTCCCCCTTCAGTACAGGGCAAGGCACTTTTTTATAATAAAAAAGTAGCATGAAAGAAATTCAGAGAAAATAACCAAAATCGACTTCTAAAAGCAAGCTGCATATTCTTTTAACATGACATTTACCACCGTGACTTGTTTCAGAGAGGATTCGCAGAGACAATCTTTGACATTCCAGAAGCCGCTCCTCCTTCTTCAGATAAGACTTTTCATAATGACTCCACTTCCTGTTCAAAGGGCAGGAGATTATTGTTTATCATTCTGGATTGCTGTGTGTAAAAATTTTAAATTAGAATGTAATTTGTTGAGCTCAGAGCAAATATATAACATTTAGTGAATATAAAGTACAAGTCGTCCTCTATAAACTGCCTCGAAAACTTCCTCGGTGATAGGAAAGTTACTGTGATAAAATTTTCGTTATGTTTAGCATGCTGAGAAAAATATTAGGGTTTGGTTTTGGAGAGAAAGACAGCGAAGGAAAAATAACTACCTCTGAGAAAGAGTTGCTTCTATTTTTCTTTCCTTCACTAAATCATCTTGGGGCATAATCATCTTTTACCAAAGACTTTAGTTAAATTTTTAAAACAGGAGTCCAAAAAGCTAATACAGCCTCCTTTGATGGGGTCAGCGTTAGAACTTGATTCCACTTTCATTAAAGTTTTTATTATTTTTAAAACGTACCCGTTATTTATACAATAGTGTGAAAAGAGAGGCTTTATGTATTATATATCTTTCCCCAAGATCACATTTCTTATGAACTGCTAAATACAGAGCTTTCTTCAAGGTGGGTCTCTTAGGCCTTCTGACATGTTTCTCAAGGCTGTTCTGAATTCAGTATTTGAGGATCAGGACTTGGCAATGTAACCATGGCCGTTCTACTTTTGGTATCCAGTGATAACATGTTTCTGTTGACGGGAGTCATTTTTCCCTCACCCAGTACAGATGTAAGATTAATATACTTTGGGGTGTGTGCTGCTGCGGATGTTGTAGCAAAGAGATGAGTGGGAAAACCCAATGGGCAAATACTCTTGAGAGGGAAGGCCACAGTCAAAACCTGGGTGGCATTAACCTCCCTCCTCCCAGTATAATGTAGACTGTGAAGTATTTCCTTGTCTCCAGAAAGAGTTGAAATTGGGAAGGAATCGGGAAATGTTTCAGAGAGACAGAAAGGGAATTTGCTTTCCTTGTTATAGCATTGTTCGGGAAGGCTATTGGAAGATAAACTGGGATGCCAAACATTCTTGCTCTCACTGTGAAGTGGGAACAGTAATCTGCAATTTTATCCGCCAGATTTGTCTTTATTTAAGATACTCAAGGACTATAAAAGGTACTGGTAACAGCACCCACATGCAAATTTCACTTGCAGAACTACCTGATGAAACCAGAATGGGATTAAGATTTTAGCAAGCACACTAAAAACCACAGACAACGTAGGGAACTAACGCCCCCTATTGTTAAAAATGTGTAAATCCAGAAATACGTTCACCTAGACTCTGGGCATCAGGTACTTCTTTATACTTTTGATCAGAGTGATTACCTATACAGAGACCTCCTTTGTTGTTATTTTTACCAACACACCAGATGGCCTGGTCCATCGCATCCCTTCATTGTTATTGTAGCCAAGTGCATATCGTGTGGGGCACCAGGAAGAGACAGGCGAGAGGTGCGCCAGTGCACACAGAGCTGCTGAGGAGGGCCCTGCTAATTGCCCCATGGCCCAGGCTCAGCATCGACCTGATTCCCAGGCAACAGTCCAGATGGCCCCATCCTCCACTCCAGGCCTATCAACCCACCAAGGAGGGCACGGCCACCTGCTCAAGGAAGAGAGGTGAGCCCATTAATTCTGATTTTTCAAAGATGACACAGATTGAAGAGAGGTGGGCAGATGGGACTTAGCCCATTTCTAGAAACGGGCCACTGAGGCCTCTTCATTCTTCTAGTTCTCTGTCCTCTGGCCTTGCTTACAACAAAAAGTTAGTTGCAGCCTTTAAACTCCATTTGCTCTCTAGTTTTATTGTTGGCAGAAAGCTGTGCAGTTTCTCAACATTATCTCATATTGGCAGATTCCAGACAGCGAAATGGTAGTTGTTGGAGCCATTAAGAGACGACTCCACACTCTGCCTGATGCACAATTTATAGAGTCTTACTGTGTAAGGTCCTGGAAAGTGCAGATTGTCTCATTAGATGGAATGACAGCATAGTACCTCAGAGATAGGGCAATTCCAAGTTCTCTCAGGCCTCAGGTACAATAGGGCTTCTGGGGCTTGTTAAAAATGATACTGATAAACTTTTAAGATTTTTGTAGGATGCATCTTTTCTGTGCCCATGCCTTCAAGGAGAATTATGCTTTCTTCTAAGAAGCTCCTACTAATCTTCTTTTGAAGAAATCTGCATTCCTGTCTGGGAAAAGTTGACATATTTGTTCTTTTTACTTTCCTGTATATCCACATTGTGTATACAATCGTCCCTCGATGTCTGCAGGGGATTGGTTCCGGGATCCTCCATGCGTAGAAAAATCTACTGATGCTCAAGTGCCTTATGCAAAATGACATCAAATTTGCATGTAACTTACAAATATCCCCTTGTATTTTTTACATCACCTCTAGTTCACTTATAATACACAACATAATGTCAATGCTTTGTAAACACTCATGATCCTGTATTGTTTGGGGGGAAATGACAAAGAAAAAAGTCTGTGCAAATCCTACCATATATTTTCAACCCATAGTCAGTCAAATCCACAGAGGTGGAACCCATGGATGCAGAGGAATGACTTGTGTGTTTTTTCTTGTGCATGTCTTCAGTTGAGTTTCTCAGAAGTGGAGCAAGAGAGAGGGATCCATGAACACATGCTTTCTTCAAGATGACTTCCTGGAGATGGGTAATAACAGACCGGGATGTGGCAAGGATCCCATCCCAGGTGGAGTCTGGTGTTAGCTGGTCATGATGAGGAGCTCTACAATAGGAACTGTACCCTAGAGTTGGTCTCACCTTGTAGGAAGGGGTCATCTTTTCTCTCTGTCAGTCAGTCATAGTCCTCCCAATAGAGGGAGGGGTTGCTGTAGCTCCTGGTCAAGGAAGACTTAGCTCAGTCTAGGACAGTGATTCTCAATGGGTGGTTTGTAGACTAACACCATCAGTATCATCTGGAACTTGTTAGACATTCCAGTTCTCAGGGTTCACCCCAGATGTACAAAGTCAAAAACTCTGCAAGTGCAACACAGAAATATGAGGGTTAAGCAACCCCTCCAGGTGATTCTGATTCATAATAAAGTTTGAGAAACACTTTCTAGATCAATTCTCTGGAGAAGGAGGATAGTTATGACTTTTAGTCACGACTGACAGCAGCTACAGGATGTGTACCCAGGACAAGTCAAGGGAATCATTTTTACCAGGCCTCAGGATAGCTTTGTGTAAAGGAAGAAAAAAGTGAACTAAAATATTAAGTATGAAGAAATGTTAGGTAAAGAAAGTGGATTTCTAGGCAGGAGGAGAATTGTATATGAAGATTCTAAAGTCAAAAACAAGAAAAAAGGGCTATGGTTCATTGGAAGAGCTAAGAATAATGTGGCAAGAGCAGAGAGAATGGGGAAATGATGGCATGAAGGGTCTTTTTACATGGTACCTTAACTCATCCTCTTAAAAACCCCAAATGTGAATATGGATTAAGAAACCAGGCCTTAGTAACTAGTCCTAGGAGAATAATAGCAAAGAAAGAAGCTGGATTTTGGCTGATGGCATTTTGTGGATACAAAGTCCTCCTCTTAACCACCACACCATTTTGACAAGGCATGGCTTTTTAAAAAATTCTTATCTTAAGAGCCACTGGAAAGCACACAGTGATTTAGTTGGGGAAGTGACATAATCATATCTATCACTCTGCAGAGGATGGGTTGAAGGGCAAGGATGCATGCAGAGTGAGCAGTTAGAGGAAACTGCAACGCAAGTGAAAGAAAGAACACCTTTGGTGAAGGTGGCAGTTGCCAAGATTAATAAAAGTGGCTATACCAAAAAGATACGTTGGAAGTAAAATCCAGCAATGTTTAAGATTTACAAATAGGAATGAATAGAAGCAGTAATCATGATTATCTCTCGAAATTCAGGTTTCCATTATAAAATAGATTATGGGTCCATTCATTAAGATGGGAATCACTAGAAGATAATTATTTTATAGGGAGAAAACATGGAGTTTAGATTGGACAAGCTGATTTTTGAGATATCCTCCAGACATTGAAATAAATATTTGCTATTTGATATAGTCATCCAAAGACTCTGGACAAGTGATAAGCAGTTGGAACTTGTTCCTACTGAGTAGTTGCTGCAGAAAGTAATAAGCATGCAATTTCTGAAGAGAGCATGAACCAAGCATATAGCTATTTTCTAAAAGTCAGATGAGAATAAGTTGACTAAGGAGATAAAGGAGGAATCAAAGGAAAAAAAATAAAAGAATAAATAAGGAAGTATATCATCAAACCAACAGAGAAGAAGGTATGCAAATGGTGTAATGGTCAATGGTACTGGATGCTACTGACAGACCTAACAGGGAGAGGTCTGGAAGATGTCCCCTGAACTTATTGCATTTTAACTCTTTCACGGCAGCAAGGCACACAAAGGCCATAATGAGACCTCATATCAAAGTCTGAGTCCATTGATTTATTGGATTAATGTCCCTTCAAAGGAAAGGCAGCATGCATAGGAGACCTTAGCCTAGTAAGCCAACACTCAGTTTCTCTGGATATTTGCATCCTGGAACTCTCAGAAGGAAGAACCAAACTCCGGTAATTCAGCAAGTGATCTGAAAATGCTTTATCTGGTTTGGGGAGTATCACCTAGGTCACCATGGCTATAATCTTAGTCCCTCTATTGAAAGGTTCATTGTTTCCCTTACAAAATACACAAGTAAAGCCTGGCTCCTTTGTCCCCTAACTTTGAAAGTGATTAGTCTCTCTTTGCTGTCTTAGCTCCAAAAGATATAATCTGTCTCCAAATGTCATCACATCCTGCTTAAATCCAGCAAAAAAAAAAAAGAAAAAATATTTTATTTCTTATTTAATTGGATTATTCATGAGCATGACCTATTTTTGCTATAAAGGCTCATTGTTTTAAAGAACTGCAAACAGTGAGAAATTTTGAACAAAAGAACTCTCATTGGGAAGGTAATGAATGTAGGTAACTTCTCCTCCACAATAGAACTTGAACTCAGAAAACTTAAAATGGAGCAATGGGAAATATATATACTTCCTCTCTCAGAAAAATTGGAACCTACTTATACACAATCAAAATATGGACATTTTTGTTGTGCAACTGTAATTTACAAACCACAAAGTAGTCATATTTACCTTTACAACATTATTGAGCATACAAAACCAATTAGTACAACAAAGAATTAAGTTAACCTCCTTTAATTTCAGATTAAGTTCTGCTGTAGCCCCATACAGGAAAAATATTATAATGACATACAAGATGAATAATGAATAAAGAAAAAATAATTGGATAATTATTTGTATCTATGATCACACAATGAGGAGACTTTTATCTGACCTCTATGTGTACTATAATCTAACAAAAATGTATTTCCTTTCATTCGAGAATTAATATGTGATTTTAGTTGTGTATTTATTCTTTCCTTACATATAAAGATTTTTGAAAAAGAAAGCATTGATATTAAAATCTCTACAGGTGTTTTATAAATATGAATTTTAATAATATAAAATATATAAGAATTAGTTTTTTTTAATAAAAATATGGTCAAATGAAATCTGTATGAATATTTAATCTTCATATTAATCTGTAGAATGAAAGAAGTGGTGATGGATATAAAAACAGATATATGGAGTTCTTGTTTTAATCATCTGTTGGAGACCATACCAAAACTTAGGACTTAAAACCATGATATATTATTTTGCCTCTTTCTGTGAGTAAGCTGGTCTCAGCTGTATAATTCTCCTTACTGGAATCTAACTTATAGCTTAGCTGAGGTGGGATCATGCAATATGTGCCCTTATTTTCTCCAAGTCTTTCCATGTGACCTTCAGTCATTTTGTAGTCTAACTTGGAGTTCTTACCAATATGTTGGTGCAACTCCAAGAAGAATCCAAAGGACAAATCCTCAGATTCATGAACTCATCAAGTATTTGTTTCCTTTAGTGGTCACTAATGCTTGTCAGTCAAAGAAAGTCACATGGACAAGTACAATGTCAATGTGGGAAGGAACGACACAGGGGTATTTGTGGGAGGGTCATGGTTAGTTGGGCCATTCAAAAAAAACTGTTCATCAAAGTTCTTTATGCAACCTGAGAAATCTTTGTGTCATTATAAAATAAATATACAGTAAGTAATATCAATATTTTGTTCATTATTTATAATCACTATAGAATTGTCAAATATTGTCTACTCAATCCTGCTAAACATCAAATGGAATTTAATTTTCCTTGGAGTTGTAGGTTTACTAGGTATATTTCCCTCCAGGTCAAAGTTCTGCTACACGTTTTGACCCTGGACATAGTAATTAGTCATCTTTTTATCCTCTAATATCTGTCCAGTTTGCTTTGATGGTGTGGCACCTCCATATTAATTCAAGCTCATATGAATGAAGGGAAATAATGAAGGACAGCCATTCACTGGCAATTAAATGCATCATCCCAGAAATAACACAAGTCCCTTCCACTCAAAATTCAGTGATCATAATGTGTTACATTGCCATGAGTAAGTTCAATGGAATGGCCAAGGTAAAGATCTATATAATCAGAAGCAGAAAAGAACTATAACCAAGTGAGTATAAGCCAATGACCAGATTTTCACTATTTCTACTTTGGGATACTACGCAATAAAGGACTAGATAGATTTAGCTCAATGTAAAAATTTTATATGATATTTATATTAAATATCCAACCATAAACAATATATGTGATATTTTTAATAAATTCACTAATATTTATATTCATAATCAGTGTGAAACTATGCATATGAAATTTTAGATGTTTACTCAGGGAGGAGAAAAGATAGGACATAGGTGTTGAACAACATTTTCACAATTTGTTCTGAATATCCTTTGCTTTCTGAGTTTCTTGAAAATAAAAAGGGTTAAATATAAATTGTGCCAAAACAAGCAGTATTACAAACTGTGAATGATAGTCCATGCTTTCTGTTCTATATTTAGTTGTTTGGTTTTATTGGGGATTTTTGTTTTGTTTTGTTTTAATCTTTGGATAAGGATAGGGCAAAGATCAGTGAAACTGCCTTTTAATCTTTTCAGACTTGGGGAAATCCCTGCTTCCTGTAATATCTCCCACTTTAATCACATAGGGAAGGCCCAGGCATCAGAAGTACATGATAGCCTAGTGGGGGTAGTGTTTCTAACCTGTTATCTTGGGGCTGAAAACTCAACTCCAATGGGGATTAAGCAGTTCTATGACTGAGGTATTGAAGCCATCATCCCCAAGCAGAATGGAGTTGGCAATCTAGAAGTTGAGACTTTACCTAGGATCTCTTTCCTGTATTGGATGATTTGTAAGAGAGGCGACTCACCCTTTTGGATGTTCATAGGATAGAACAGAAAGATTCCCTTCTTTTCTTTCTATCTCTTCAATTCAGGGCCTCACCTGGCCTTCCTTTCAGCCCTGATCATTTGCTGTTCCACCTTCCCTGCCTCCTTCAGGACATTCCATCCCACCCACATACTCATGAAGTTTAGTCCTAAGTCCTTGCATCTTATAAGCTTTTACTGACTCAGAAGGCAGCCACACGTCAGTAGGTCTTTCCTCTGCCCATTCATCTTGAGCTCCATAGAGGATGGGTGTGGTCCCTGGTGCCCTTCGGTTGGTGATTAGAAGGCGGTGTATTGAAGGAAATGGTGGGTTAGTGTTTCATTTTTAAATTTTAGTGTATTTTTATCCATATTAACATTGGCTGTGGACCATTTATCTTGAATTAGCTAAATACTTCTTACCTCAACAGCCTTAATATAATTTTTTTCTCGGTGTTGTAGAGTCTAATCTGACATTAACATGACTTTGACTCTTCCTTTCAGGATAATAACCTTGGCTAATTATTCTTAAAAAAAAGGCATTCATTTCATTCCTGATCTTGTTTCATTACAAAAGACCTACACACTGGCTGAGAAAGGCTCTGCATGGACTGTTCTGACAGAAGAAAGCATTCCCAATAGATTTCTTAACTTGTTTTTCTGATTCAAGAAAGGGAAAAACTAACTGCATCACCCCAAGACCAAGAAAGATTCAGGGGCAGAGTGGCAATGATAAGTTGGATACTTCAAAAACAATTAGAATGGTGCAATCTGAAATTCTGGGGAAAAGAAAAATCCTTCCATAGGATTTATTGCTTAAATTAGATCATTTTCTTTTAAAGACTTTAACAAGTGTTCACTGTGTACTTACTCTATGTCTCAAATAGAGTTCTTAAGGTACCATCACATATTTGCTTGAAAGGTAGGATGGCTCATAAGTACCAGGAGGGAGAAGGAGAGAGAAGTGGTAAAGCTATTCCTAGAAATGTGTTCTCAGAAATGGCAAGGCTGATCTTGGGACCTAGCAGGAATTAAATTTGGTTTTTGAAGAAAGTGGGTAGTTTCCGTTAAGTTGACCTAGAAAGCAACTGATGGTGTAGAATTCCTTTCATTATTTTCTACTGGAATTTGCAATAAAATTTTTACAGCATTTAGAAATTAACAAGATAAAGAGCAATGAGATTAAAGGGTATGGTGAAATAGGCACAGGCTTGCAAAGGAGTGTAAATTAATAGAAAGTTGTTTATGAATAATCAGCAGTAGACACCAAGAATCATAAAATGTTTACATTTTTATTTCAGTCCATCCCTTTCTATATAAACATCTATTATAAAAGTAGTATAACATTTAAAATTTCTGTACTTTATCACAATGTTACATTTTTATTCTTTATAGAAATACATGACAGTAGAGTATATTTAGATATATTATACACACATACAGTATATATTATTTTAATTAGCATCCCATTCTTGTGGTTGCACATGATGTGGAGATTCACTGTGATATATTAACATATGAACATAGGAAATTTATGTCCAATTTTTTCCACTGTCTTTCCTATTCCTCATTCCCTTCCCTTCATCCCCCTTTGTCTGCTCCACTTAACTTCTATTCCCCCCACCCCCTTGTTGTGTGCTAGCATCTACATATCAGAGAGAACATTTGACCTTTGCTTGGCTTTTACATTTAGCATGATAGTCTCCAGAGCCACCTACAAACTGGCAAAATTCATAAAACCATTCGTTTTTTGACTGAGTAATATTCCTTTGTGTGTATATACCACAGTTTCTTTATCCATTCATCCATTAGAGGCACAGATGAATTGGATCCATAACTTAGCTATTGTGAGTAGAACTGCTGTAAACGTTGATATGGCTGCTTCACTATAGTATACTGATTTTAACACCTTTGGATGTATAGTGAGGAGTGGTAAAACCAGGTCAAATGGTGGTTCCATTCCTAGTGTTTTGAGGAATCTCCACACTGCTTTCCAGAGTGGTTGCACCAATTTGCATTCCCATTAGCAATGTATGAGTGTACCCTTCCCCCACATCCTCGCCAACATTTATTGTTGCTTGTATTCTTGATGGTAACCATTCTGTCTGGAGTGAGATGAAATCTCTGTAGTTTTAATTTGCATTTCTCTAATTGCTAGAGATGTTGAACATTTTTTCATATATTTGTTGACCATTCATGTTTCTTCTTCTGTGAAATATCTGTTCTTTTCCTTTGCCCATTTGTTATGTTATGTTATGTTATGTTATGCTATTTATTTATTTATTTATTTATTTGGTGTTAAGATATTTTGAATTCTATATCCTGGAAATTAATGCTTTATCTGAGATACAGGTGGCAAAGATTTTCTCCCATTACAGTCCCATTGATTGATTCTTGATTTTACTTATTGCACTTTAGGACTCCAGTTGAGTTCCTAAGACAATTCCTAGTCAGTTCCTAAGATGACATGATGAAGAATTGGGTCTACGTTTTCTTCTAGTAGGTGCAGCGTCTCTGGTCTAATGCCTAGGTTCTTGATCCATTTGGAGTTGAATTTTGTGCAGAGTGAGAAATAGGGGTCTAATTTCATTTAGCTACATGTGGATTTCCAGTTTTCCCAGCCCCATTTGTTGAAGAGGCTCTTTCTCCAATGTATGTTTATGGTGCCTTTGTCTAGGATGGGATAACTGTATTTATGTGGTTTTGTCTCTATATCTTCTATTCTGTACCATTGGTCTTCGTACCTGTTTTGGTGCCAATACCATGCTGTTTTTGTTACTATAGCTCTGTAGTACAGTTGAGTTTGGAAGGGTTCCTTCCTTTTCTATTTCATAGAATAATTTGAGGAGTATTGGTGTTAGTTTTCTTTGTTTTGTTTTGTTTTTTGTTTTATTGTTTGTTTTTGTTTTTGATTTGAAGGCCTGGCAGAACTCAGCCGAGTATCCATTTGGTTCTGGGCTTTTCTTTGTTGGTAGTATTTAATGGCATCTTCAATTTCATTGCTTGAAATAGCTCTGCTAAAATTTTCTATATCTTCGGATTAAATTTGGCAGGTTTTATGTCTCTGCACATTGTCAGTGTCTTCAATATTTTCTATTTTATTGGAGTATACATTTTCAAAATAGTTTCTGATTGTCATCTGTATTTCAGTAGTGTCTATGGTGACAATTTCCTTTTTCATCATGAATTTTAGTAATTTGAGTTTTTTCTCTCTTTCTCTTGGTTAGCTTGGACAAAGGTTTATCAATTTTATTAATTTTTTAAGGAATCAACTTTTTGTTTCTTGTTTTTTGAATTTTTTGTTGTTTCAATTTCATTGATTTCAGCTCTGATTTTAATTATGTCCTGTCTTCTACTGCTTTTGGTTTTGATTTGTTCTTTTTCTAGAGCCTTGTGATGTAATTTTAAGTTATTTAGTTATTTATTTGGCAACTTTCTATTCTTTTTTTTTATTTATTTACTTATTGATTCATTGAACACAAATGGAGTACAGCTATTGTTTCACTGGTTGTACACAAAGTAGAGTCACACCATCTGTGCGTTCATGCATCTACACAGGGCAATGGTATCTGTCACAATTTCTGTTATTATTTTTACCCCCCCCGACCCCACCCCCCCTTCCCTCCATGCTATCTATCCTTCCTCCCTTCTTGCCACCCTCCCCCCCTGCATTATGCATCATCATTCATTTATCAGTGAAATTATTCGGCCTTTGGATTTTTGGGATTGGCTGATCTCACTTAGCATGACAGTCTACAACATCATCCATTTACCTACAAATGCCATAATTTTATTCTTCTTTATGGCTGAGTAATATTCCATTGTGTATATATACCACAGTTTCTTTATCCATTCATCTACTGAAGGGCATCTAGGTTGATGGAATCAACTTTCTATTCTTTTAATGAATGAGCTCAATGTAATAAACTTTCTTCCTAGAACAACCTTTATAGTGTCCCAGAGATCTTGATATGTTGTGTTGCTATTCTCATTTACTTCTAAATATTTTTTTATTTAAACACTGATTTCTTCTCCTATTCATTGGTCATTCAATAGCACATTATTTAGTCTCCAGGTATTAGGGTATTTTTTTTTAAATTCATCATTGATTTTAAATTTCATTCCATTGTGATATGATACCAATGCAGGTATCATCTATTTTTGTGTGTGTGTTTGTGAAGAGGTTTTTCTTGCCTAAGATTTGGTCTGTTTTAGAAAATGATCCATGTAATGCTGACAATAAAGTATATTCAGTCATTGATGGAAGAAATATTCCATATATGTCTGCTAAGTATTTTTTAGTTCCATAGTTTCTTTAGTTAGTTTTTGTTAGGAAGGTCTGTTCAGTGGTGAAAGAGAAATATTGAAGTCACACAGTATTATCGTGTTGTGGTCTATTTGATTCTTGAACTTGAGAAGGGTTTATGTATATAGATGCTCCATTGTTTAAGGCAAAAATATTTACAATTTTTATATCTTCTTGATGTATAATTCCCTTAAGTAGTATGAAATTATCTTCTTTGTTCCTTCTGATTAACTTTAGCTTGAAGTCTACTTTATCTGATATGAGGATAAAATCCCCTGCTTATTTAAGAGATCCATGTGAATGACATGTATTTTCCCCATTCTTTTACTTTCAGTCATGGATGTCTTTGCCTATAAAGGCAAAGTCTCTTGGAGACAGCATATGTGTGGATCATATTTTTTAATCCAACCTGCCAGTCTATGTCTTTTGACTGATGAGTTTAGGTCATTTACATTCAATACTATTATTGAGAAATGATTTTTATTCCCTGTCATTTTGAGTTATTTCTTGGTTTTAATTTGAATTTGCTTCTCCATTGATTGGCTATTCTTCTAGTATAGTTCCTCCCTTTGCAGGTTTTTAATTTTATTTTTCATTTCTTCATATTTTATTGAGTATGGTTTGTAGTAGAGGCTTTCTAGTGGTGAATTATTTAAATTTTTGTTTATTATGGAAAGTTTTTATTTCATCATTAACTCTGAATCCTAATATTGCTGGGTATAATATTCTTGCTTCGCATCCATTTTCTTTCAGAGCTTGATATATATTCTTCCAAGACCTCCTAGCTTTTAGGTTCTATGTTGAGAAATCAGCTGAGATATCAATTGGTTTATCTCTAAATGTGACCTGTTGATTTTCTCTAGCAGCTTTAAAATTCTATCCATATTTTGTATGCAAGGTATTTTCATAAAAATATGCTTTTGTGTGGGTCTATTGCAGTTTTGTGTATTTGAGGTCTGTATGCCTACTGTATTTTGTTTTCCATTTCATTCTTAAGGTTTGGGGAAATTTCTAATATTATTTCATTGAAGATTGTGCATTCCTTCTGTTTGTATCTCTGAGCCTTCTTCTATTTTGACAAATCTTATATTTGGCCTTTTCATGTCATCCCATATTTCTTGGAATTTCTGTTCAAGGCCTCTTAACATCTCTTCTCCAAGGTCAACCTTATTTCTAAGATTATATATTTTGTTTTCATTGCCAGAAACTGTATCTTCCAAGTTGTCTAGTCTGCTGATGATGATCTACATTTCATTTTTAATTTGGTTTATTGATTGCTTCATTTCAAGGATTTCTGCTTGATTTTTTTTCAGAATGTCTACCTCTTTATTGAAAGGATTTTTCACTTTGTATTTTTCCTCTCTGATTTCACTCCTAACCTTATCCTTCACTTCACTGATCAGTTTAACTATGAACTTTATAAACTTCCTCTCTGATATTTCTTCCACTGTGTTGTTGATGGATTCTGTTGTTGAAGTATTTTGGTTTCTTTGGGGTGGTTAGTTCCTTTGTTTTTTCATGTTGTTTGTTTGTCTCCCCAGCAAACAGTATGAATTTGATGCAATAGAGTTCTACCCTGTGGATTTATAGAGTCCCTGATGGTTTCCAGTATCTCACAGTTTAGGGGGTGAAAATAATTACAGCAACAAATGCAAACAATATACATCATTAAGCCAAATAGTTTCTGCATTGACATCTACAAAGTTAATTCTCACAATAAACAGAAATGATATGAGCAGTTATTATCCACAGTAAAAACAGCAAGTTTGCCAAAGGTTTACAATTTCAAATGGTGAACAGAGTGAGAATAGAAGAGATACAGGATGTGATGATTATGAGGGTAGAGGAGAGAAAATAGAAGCAAAAAGTTAAAGGAAGAGTGAAAGAGAGAACAATAGGGATTGCCTGTTAGCAGAAGAAAAGAGTGAAAGAAAATCAAGGATAATAGATAAGTGAGGGAAAAATATATATATAATAAAAATTTTTAAAAAGCAAAAATAAAAGAATACAAAAACTCCCCAAAACATCCTCTCCCTCAAAAAACTGAGCCATGAAAATTATCACCTTCAAAAAACACTAAAACAGTGTTCTGTTAGAGGAGATCCTGTAGGCAGAGTTCCTGGAGGTGGGTTCCAGGCCTAGGTAGGCTCCAGGTTTTTTGCTGAATGGCAAATGGTCTAAAGATTTAAATCAGTGCACCTTCAGGACCCAGCTATTGCTGGTCCGCATTGGGAGATTTCACCCCAGTGATCTCCTCTGGGTTTCACTCATGTGGTGGAGAAGCCAATCCTTTGTGCCCTCTGTAACACACAGAACCTGTATTTTCTGGTCTCTCAAGTACAGTCTCCAAACTTAGTCACTCCCACCCAAGCCCTTTCAAATTCCTGACTGGGAGGGATGCAACTGGTCCTGTGAGCTGCTGGACTCAAGAGGGAAGGGGGAGCCCAGTGCTGTCCACAATTCACATTCCCCTGTGTAAACCCCTTTCCACATCTGATTTCCTCCTGGTCACTTAGACACACGCTATGTCATGCACCATGGGTTTTCCAGGCTTGTATTTCAGGCCCAGCTAGTGTTTGCCAGGAATCAGCTTCCTCAGGTGCTGGCCCCCAAACTGTGGCTGAAAAAATGGTTCCTTCCTCTGTCCTCCATGGGCAGCTGGGAAGGATGCAGCTTTTTTCCCCACACAAGGATATTGTGCAACACACCTTCAGGTGAGTCTGGCAGTGTCTTTCATCTCTGATCTCTCTATACCCAGACATGTCACAGGCCTACTAAAAATGTGGGCTTCTTTAATTTCCTTATCCCTCCATTTTGGTCATGGGAGACTGCTCCAGCTGTCACCAGTGATTTTGGGGGATTTCCTCCTTATTTTATTATATCCAACCTCCTGAGTCCCCATTCTCCTTTGAATGTTCAGTATTAATTCCCAGTAAAGTTCCCCTGCCCCTGGTTTTTTTTTCACCTACCTTTCTGAGGAGCTGCCTATCGGCTTTCTTGGTTTTATATCACAGATCAGCCAGGGAAGTGACCTCCTATGTTCTGCCATCTTCCTCACTCTCCACAACATTATTAATATTAGTGATGAATTAGAGACCTCGTATGCTTGGCAATTGGAGATGTTTAAGTGAATTTTGGCATAAATACTTGATGCGATAGAATACTAGGTTTATAAACAATACTTACAAGTAAATATGAAAAAGAAACATGGAAAATGCTTATGCAATAATTGACTAACAGCAAGTTATATATTTATGTGATTCTTACAATCCTATCTGCTTCATAATGAAAATGCAAAAACTAAAGATGCATCCATGGGGAAAGACAAAGAATAAACATCAAGAAGCAGGTCAACAACAAGGAGAGAATTTTAGCCTTACTACCTCATCAAAATTGCAAGATAGAGACAAATTTTGGTTCCCAAGTAGGATGAGTTTGACTGGGGTAGAAACAAAGATGATCAGATTGAGTCAACAGTCAGGCAGGTTCAAATTCTGCATCATAATGTGAGTTCCCCTCAAGAAAATGAGCCTCATATATCCAGGCCTTCCTTTAACTGTAGCTGGAGACACTCCCCCCAGTGAGCTCATTGTCAACAAGAAAGTCTCCATTTGCTCTAAAGAATTGTACTGAGAAGGAACTTTTCTGCCCCTCTTACCATTAGGATAACTTTTGCCAATGAGATATTTGATTTCAAAGATACAGGGGTTTTTCTGCAGTTCTTCTGGAAATGTCATTTCTTATCTTTTAGCGTTCTCCTTTTCCCTACTTTTTTCTCTCTCATCTCCATTTGCTAGTTTTTGAATGGCTCCATCTATTGGTGTAGGCTACCCAGGTTCCTGTGTTAAACACAAAGGTTTTAAGAATTCATCACAGCCTCAGCCTATCCACCTGTTGAGATCTGGGTATTCAATTTCATAGCCTTTGAGACCCAGTGTCTGGTTTTCTAAGACTGAGATTCCTGCAGCTTTCAAATGTCAGCACTTTTTCCTTGGCAACTGCATTGAACTAGAGCACATGGAAGGACCTCCTACTTTAATCTCACTTTCATCTGTTTAAACACATGTGTTCTTTCAAAACCTTTTCGTTCTATTTTCTGCCTATATGCATTAGCAAAGAAGAATTTGTAGCATTCTAATTACTTGGTAAAGAAATAGGGTTGTTGTTGAACATTTTTAATTATACATGCAGGAGTAATTATTTTTTATTTTATTCTGTTATGCTTCCCACACTGCAGAGGATTTTCCATTCTGATTGAAAAGTGCTATGTCTGGCGGTTTCATTGCTTAGTTCAGTAGTAATGGTTTTATCTTATTCTTCCTCAAAAATCATTCCAGTCATCTTTTCCCCGGGATGGACATCTATGTTGCAATGGTCCTAGGTACTTTCATACCTATGTGCATATAAATAAACAGGAGAGAGCAATTACAGTAACAGTAGTTCTGGTGAGAAGATCCTTATGAACAAGGCGACTATCATTATTTTTCCTGTAATGTCAAAAAGTAATTGATTGCATTAATGTTATACCTGTTCATGTATTAAAATATAGATGATGTTGGTCATTCTCACATCAAAGAATTTTCAAATAATTTCCTGACTGCTAAGAAACTTCTCTATTATAGCAAATTGGGCAAGGGCATGAAGCAAAGATTTTTGAGAATAAGACTCAGCCTCCAGAGGCTGATGCTTGATATATGCTCCAGAGTTTCAAACACACTAGAGAAAATAAAATGAGGAGTTCAACACATGGGCCCAGCCTAGGGTGGAAGGTCATCTTCGAATACCACCACCAGCCCTTGTTCATGGTGTGTTGTTTTACACTTCATCCTATTAACGTCTCCTTAGTCCTACAGGTGAAGTAGTGTTGCATTCTCAGAAAGGAAACTGAAGGGCAGATAGTAGAGTTGCTTTTCAAAGTGGCCTAATTAGAATACAGAAATTTTTTGAGTTTTTTTTTTTTTTTTTTTTTTGCAATGTCTCACTATTTAGAAATCCCTACATCATCTTGGCTGGGGGCTGCTGTCAGAACCAGCATCCAAGTGCCAGCTCACACATGCTTCTTCAGCCCTGACAAGAGACCTGCAGGATGTGCTGAGGAATAATCACAGGTATGGGGTTAATAGGACACTTGCAGCCATTTGTCAAGATTCCTAGACAATACTAAGAGAAAGTCTAATGTACAATGTAATTGATGGATAATGTAAATTATTTCAAAGGTAAACTAAAAGGGATGTATTAATTGTGCATGTAATGGAGTTGAATAACCATCATTTAAAAAGATAAATCGCAAGTTCAAGGACACCTTCTGTTTTTAGAAACCTATGTCAGGCTAGACTGAATATTTCCCCTGCAGTTATATTCCTTTTCTTCCATTAGTGCAGTTAACATTGAAAAGACTGGGGAACAGTGGCTGCTTTAAAAACTTCTCTTTTCAATTACAGAATGGATTCAATTTTCTCTTGCCAATGATTCTATAATTTCCATGAAGGTAGGGACTGAGGGAGAGGTGAGGAGCTGAGAGATCCCTTGTGAAGAGACACATCCGAACACAGATGCTCATGCAAGTTTTATGCTTCATGGGGTTGTGCTTCTTTCATAACTCTGAATGTTTATGTTGACCACAAATATCAGCATCATTACCTTTTGAAATAGCTGACCTGCTGTCAGTCACCAAGTAAGACCACAGCATAACAGCAGGTTAAGGGCAAGCTTCTCCCTTGAAAGTGGAGAATATTTGAAGGGTATGTCATGTATAAAAAAGCACATCTTCACAGAGGCCTTAATGTTTAGAGCTTAGAAAGACTGGAGGAGAAATGATGATTTCCATTACATTTCTGAACATTAGCGTGACTCTCTGAGGACTGGACTATATTCAAGAGAGGCAGAGAGTTTTTGATATTGATATCCAACATCCCTAGATGACTTTGATTTGCTGGTGATCAAAGTCAACTCTTCAGCTTGGCATTTAAAACCCTTTGCCTCGTTTTATCCATGTTTTATTACCAGTGTTATTTCTCATTACTCCCAGTGATTTCCACACTGCCGTTGCTGCCTGGCCTCTCAGGACATTAATATTTATGCATTGTCAGTGCCCATACCATTGCTTCTGGCAGGAATTAGCAACTTACTTAAGCTCATCAAAAATAGATCTATTCTTCCTCTAATGAGAATCATTGTCTTTGTGCAATAAATTATAAATGGCAACATTAGTATAAGTGCTAAAATATTTCAGATTTTATTTTACAAAATTCTAGCACAAAAATGAGACTAGTTCCTCAAGTGGCTGGGGATGGGGAAGAATGATGATAACCAAAACTCCTATACAGCAAAATTATGGATTTTGTATTTTTTACATTTTATTTTTTAATTGTATTTTAAAAGTTAAATTGTCATTATAAATAACTAAATGTGAAAAAAATACCAACATAATTGGTCTACCTTTTTATTTCTGATTTTCACTGCCCAGAGTAAAAATGTTGGGTATTTGCTAATAAATTTATCTCGATATCTCTAAATAATAAGTTCATTTGTGGACTGATCCATTCAGATATTATCTATTGATTTATTACTGTGGTGTATTAGAACTTAGCCAGAAAATAAGTTCCACCTTACTGGAATCTCTATACTGTAAATACAGTTATTTTATACACCCTAGTTAAATTAGTATTCACTATTTATGCTCATTATTGCCAATAAGTGACTTTATTGAAGCACATTATAAATAGCCTATTACAATTGGTGAAATATGATTATTTTTATACATTGAAAACAATTTTTATTTACTGATTACACATTCTTTTAGTATATTTCCTTTTTTCCCTAATCAAAGTCATCAAATCAATTGATAGATTTTATTTTCCTAGAGATTTCCTTTTGAAGGCAACCTTGCTCTGTTCTGGACTGATTTTAATCCCTACTGCTGTGCATGTTGTCCCAGAATTGTCCCACATGATCTTGCATTGATCCCCTACCTTCTGAATCCTATTTTCTCATTGCTTTGTTTATTCCTACATCTTACTAGAACACCAAAGTTTCCTAAGAAAAAGGGTTAGGTAAATTCAATTTTACTGTCTGGAATTATATTTGTTTTAGCTTGAAATTTATGAGTAGTTTGGCTGGGTATAGAATTCTAGGATGAAAATTACTTTTCTTCAGAACTTTGGGTGCATTTTCTTTTACTTTGCAATATTGCTACCGAAAAGTCTGAAATATTTTGTTTTTGATCTTTTTAAAAATGTATCAATTTTTTTAGCCATAAAAACTTTTTAAAATTATACCTAGTTCCTGATGTTCTGAAATATCATACTTTTATACATTGGAGTGAATTTTTTACGGTTCATCATGATAGACAGGTTCTTACAATTTTAGGATATTTTATTATTTATTAATTTCCTCCCCATTTTGCCCTGTTCTGTCTTTCTTACAGATCTACTATGTATTTTGATCTCCTGTATTATATATTCCAATTTATTTTACATCATTTGTCTTTTGTTCATGTGTCTGGAATTGTCTCTTCTTTTTAAGTAATTGTTATTGTTTCTTATGTTCAAATTTCAATAATCTGATAGTTCATTTTTATTCTCTGATGCTTTTTTAAAAAAATTATGTGATATTTTAGTTGTATAGATACAATGTCCTGTCATCTCCTTGAGGATATTAGAGATGGTTTTTGATCATGTCGGCATCATTTCTTTTTTCCTTGGCTTTCTTCATGGTCTCTGCTTTCTCTGAATTCTTCATATTTTTGTTTGTTTAGATTCTATTTATCAGGTTAGGATCTGTTTTCATCTATTACCTGAAAAGTGACTGTCCCTGGTTGTTAATTTTATTTAAGCATCAGTTACTTAATAGGTGATTTTTTAAAAAAAAATTTAGTTGTTGATGGACCTTTATTTAACTTGTTTATTTACATGTGGTGCTAAGGATTGAACCCAGTGCCTCACACATGCTAGGCATGCGCTCTACTGCTGAGCCACAACCCCAGCCCCTAAATAGGTGATTTTAAAACACTACATGCCTGGAAGGGATTTATTTACTGATGCAACTCACTATAGAGTAATTGGACTTTGAAAGAGAATGACAGTTTCCGTTGACCTGTTGATCTTCTTGTTTGGAACTGGTCTTCTCTACAAGATAATTCTGCAATATGTTATCAGATATACAAAGCTGGATGCTAACAGTCTGGAAAGAGAACAGGACCAATCGTGTTCTTAATTAATGCCATTTCTGACCCTGTGTCTTATTGCATTATCCACTGTTCTTGTTGTTCCTTACTCAGTATTTCTCTTCATTAACCTTCTGGGTGTCTTGCTTTAGATAGGAAGTGGAGAAGGTGGAAGTCAACTGACCATGTGTGGTGGGAATGGATACTTGGAGAAATAAGCATTCCATATATAAAATTTCAAATAATTTTCCTGTTTTCAGCACCAAGAATCACTTCTGGACTGGGGTTGTAGCTCAGTGGCAGAGCTCTTGCCTAGCATATGTGAGGCACTGGGTTCCATCCTTAGGGTCACATAAAAATAAACAAATAAAGGCAGCCTGTCCATTTATAACTACAAAAAAATTTTTTTAGATAAAAATAAAAAAGTATCACTTCCAATGTTTGTGACACCAGTTACCTCTAAATTTTGAGATTTCTCAGGTCAAATTCTCATCAGAAATAGTTTCTTCTGCAGGCACTTTTATTTTCCATTCTGTTTCTCTAAGAGACATTCAGGAAGAAACACTCCACTGTCCTATTTGCATTCCATCTCCCCAAGAGGTGTTGAAATCTCCAATCCACTGCTATCACATTGCTTGTTAATTTTATTTTTGTATTTGTATATGTTACTCTATTATTAATGTTTGTGTGGGCTTTTGGAGAGCTAGCATATAAATATGCAATTTTAATTTTTAAAATTCTCTTCGTATTAAGTGAAGAACTAAGTAGTGATTGGGCAGTGTTTCCTTTCCTACTAATTAATGGGAGATAAGAATGTAATATCTACCCTGTGTCTTCAAATTTTTGTTGCTATGAGACCTGATTAGATATGAATAAAATTATTTCCCTCAAATCCTCAATCCTGAAATCCACTGAAAAATTAAAATACTGAGCAAAACTTTAAAGAAATAAGAAAACTGCCACAACTCAACCCACAAACTCTGAACTATAGCTAAAAATTTTTGTGAAATATCCACTGAGGTAAAATTAGAAATGTACCTAAGACTATGGAATTTACAACTTACCCTGGCCTTCAAATTGGAGCATGACCTCTGTTATAAGGTTTGGATGTAAGGTATCCCTCAAAAGCCCACATATGAGACAATGCAGGAAAGTTCAGAGGAGAAATAATTAGGTTGTAAGAGTCTTAACCTACTCAATGAATTATTCCCTGAGTAATTGAAGTGGTAGGGTGTGGCTGGAGGTGGTGGGAACTGGGCCATGGCTTTGGGGTATTTATATTTGTATCTGGCAAGTGGAGTCTCTCCCTCTCTCTCTCTCTCTCTTCTCTCTCTGTCTCTCTCTCTCTCTCTGTCTGCTTCCTGATCACCATGATGTAAGCTACTTCCCTCCACCACCATATCCCGCCATGATGTGCAGCCTTACCTTGTTTCCTGAGGAATGGAGCCAGCCTTCTATGGAGTACAACCTCTGAAACTGTGGGCCCTCAAATAAACCTTTCCTCCTCTGTAATTGTGCTGGTCAGATCCTTTTAGTCACGGCAGCAAAAAAGCTGAATAAAACAACCTCATTTGGCCTAATAATGGAGTAGTAGAAGAATAGAGCCATTGGAACCACACAAAATAAGTGGCTGTGATGGTTAATCTTGATTGTCAACTTGGCTGCGTTAAGAGCTGCCTAGAAAATCAGTAAAGCATACTTGTAGATGTGTCTGTGAGGATGTTTTCAGGGATAATTGGCATTTGAGTCAATTAACTGAGTTGAGGAGACCCACCCCGAACATTGGCAGCACCATCCAATAGACCAGGGAGTCCAAATGGAACAAGAGAGGAGGAAGGGGGATGCTCTTGCTAGTGCATGCTTAATCTTCTGAGTGGTGCATTTTTGGTTGATATTGCTGCCTGTGGACATCAAACTTCAGATTCTTTAGCCTTTCAATTCAGACTTGCACTAGCAACCCTCCAGTGACCTTCCAGGCTGCACAGTTGGTCTTTTATTTTGAGGTTCCCAGTTACTAGGCATCAGCAGCTACTGATTTCCCCAGATCTTCAGCCTGCAGATGGTCACTGTGGGCTTATTCAGACTCTAATCATATAAGCCAATTTAATAAATCCCCTCTTATAATTATAAATCTATATTCTATTGGTCTGTTCCTCTGGAGAACCCTGACTAATATAGTGTTATTAGCTTAGCAAGCTGGCTTTGAGTCATGAGGAAACTGATGTTAAAATCTGGAAATGGAAGCTATAATGTGGAAAAAAAAAACACCATAAATGGTAATCTATAACATATTGATAGGCAGACCACTTGGAAACTAAACTAAAAGCAATTGGATACATTTGAAACAGAATTAAAAGAAAGATATGAGCTAGTTAAAATAATTGGCTATTTTCAAAGTAGAAATAAAAGGGAATAAATAGAGTTCAGAAATTTGGGACAATGAAGAGTTTGAATGGCTGATTGCTTTTAGGTTCAAAATGTAAAAGATAGAATTAAGAAAGTCTTGAGACCCATTAAAATTTAATCAGCTAGAATAAATAAAATTAAAGATATGCACTTTACCTTTAGCATTAAAATATCCAAATGAATTAATATGCCTCAAAGCAAATATAAGAATAAGGGCATAGCATTTCCAGAATAGCTAGAGAGATTAGAAGGCCTTAAGCAAAGAAGCACATATTATATGAAAAATATATTCCCCAAAAGATCAATGATACATGAGACCTGAAATAAAATGGATGAGGAATCTGTCATTTTTTGAGGAAATTGCATTTTCAAGGAAATCATGAGGTTTCATTTAAAAGTTTTGTGACCCAGTCTTGGACATGCACCCATCATGAGCAGAAAACAGGATGAGAAAGCTGTGCACCCTATAAAAACAGTGTGTCCCCAATACCCATCCAGAGACAGCTAACGAGGTAAAAGGTAAAGGAAGAAGCTCCACAGAGCAGAGTCAAGGGCCCTATAGAGCCATGGAAAAGGAAGTGCTTCCCAAGAGAAAAATCAAGGCCTAACCAAGGAATCGTCCCACCCATGACCAGGCCTTTGCAGCCTTTGTAGGCTAGCCACTTATAGGTCACCTTTCAGGTTTAAAGAAGCTTCTATGAAAATAAATCAGAAAATTATTGATCCTACAGAAACATTCTACAATTGAAAGTTCTCTTCTCAGCTCTTTTATACAACGTTCCCATAAGATGGGTGGTATTTATCTTGAACTTTGATGCTATTCATTATAATGATTGTACTTAGTACTATTTTCTGGATGATGGCATTCATTCCTGGTTCTTCTAGGATAGGAAGGATGGAGGGGGATGGAGCCTACTATATTGAGACTAGACGAAGGTGATTTTTATATCTGGAGCTCATGACAATGAGAGTAACCCAGACAAGTTAGTAACTGGAAACCCATTAGTACAAATATTCTTTGGATATTTGCTTAGCATTAAGGCAAAAGTATTAAGAATAGATTTTATATCAACAAAACTGTATACTCCTTTCTGTTTTTATCAAAATGAGCAATTTTACATGTGTTAGATATAAAACAATTTCAACATATTTTTATTTGTCTTTCATTTCACTTTTCCCCCATCACTCCTAATTAGATGGTGCTATTCGCTCACATTAGTCAAAATAAGTTTAACTTACTTCAATATAATATCATGTTTAAATTATCTTAAGGACTCTTTCTGGCTTTCACATTAGAAAGCACTTATCTTTTCTTTCTTTCTTCGATACTTTTCCACATCATCATTTTGGAACTCAAATGAAAAATCTTAAACATATTTATTAACATTGAACAAAAGCTTTTATTTGGAAGGTCTCAGAAGATTTGTATGTTGGATTGATGTTTATTTAGACTAATGATGGGTATTATGTGAAGACAGCTATCAAAAGCAACCAAGGTAGCAGTGATTCCCATGCTTGGTACCAAGCACATGTAGAGTTTTATGGAAAGAAAGTGAAGGGAAAGCAAACTCATTTTAAGAGATTTCTTTTGCCCTATTGACATTTTGCAGCTGCTTTGAATGTTGAATAAGCTTGTATATGTGGAAATACCTTTGCAGAGATGCTAGTTTATTGTTAATTTCAATACCAATTATTTAAAAATAGCTTTTCTCTCACTTCGTCCTCTATTAGTAGGAATGTAAATACCTTAGAAAAGTAGCACACATCATATAATAGTCAGTGTCTTTTATGCTTTGAGCTTTTTCTAACCTCTTTCTTTTTCTTCTTATTCTTCTACCCTAGGAGAATATTCATGAAAGTGAATTGAAAAGTGAAATTGTTATTGAGTCCGCACCTAGATGACATAAATATTTCTCAATAATTTTTCCTTTAGATGGTTAGTTGAACAATTGGCAAGTTATCAGAATATTTTAACAGCTGACCTTTCAAAAGAAAGGATGTTCTTGCTGGTTTGGGAAATAGAAAATAGATTTTGTTTTTATTTAAAATGTCAAACTTCAAACTTGCCTATGGTTTCTCCTAGTGGGCTAGAGTCTCTTGATACTTGGTAAGTTAATAAGAAAAAAGTTAGGCTCAACTGCCTATGATTGGTTACTTATTCTTAGAAATTTAAACCAAATCCAGTAACCTTTATATGGCACAATCATTTAAAAGACTTTGGAGTGCTATGAAACACTTTGAAGGATTGTTTGCCAGATTTATAACTGTCATGACCTTAGAGGATAGAAAGATAGCATGCTATTTCTAGTGAATAAGCTAAACAAAGCAGTGTAAAAAGGTTCTGATGTGGGAATTTTTTCAAAGAAGTAAAGCAAAATTAAAAGTGAGAAATTACCATCTAAAGCATCCTATTAAAGGGTTGAATTGGGTGTGTTTATAGTCTCTTTGGAGAGAAGAATATAAAGAAGCAGAGAGACACATTAGAACAGGAGGAAGAAAGAAAAATCATCTCCTTGGGTGTGAGCTCCTTTGCTGAATGTAAAAGTCCAACAGAAGATGAGAAGTTACACCTAGAACTAAGACCAGGGTATCTACAAGTGGGTAAGTGACAGAGTGAAACTGAGTCTCTAACACTTTTACATGCAATGCATGCATTGCCTGGTGTTAAGAACAATGTAAGGGAGCCTTGTTAATTGTTTAGACACCCTAACCTTGAAGTCATGATTTGCTGATGGGCCCAAAATAGCCAGAGAAGGAAGGGAGGTGGATAGGAAAGAAAGTTGAATTTATTAATGCATTCTGGACCATCATTAAATATTTTACATACCTTGTTTTGATGTCATTTATTATTTTCTCTGACTTAAGTAATGTGATTCTTAAATAAAAGAAAATATATTGAAGAGCAAAAGTTGCTTATAACCAATTGCAGTTACTATAAGCCACATTGGTTTTATAGAATTTCTGCCAGGCAGCACAGAATTTTGTACACTGATTGGGTTTATTGTTTGTTTTTTCCTTCCACTTCCCATGGTCATTTTCACATTATTAACTACTTCTGGAAACACTAATCTTTAATGACTTCTCTTTGGGCAATTATCTTTAAATTATTTGGACTCAGAATTTTTCTCAACTTTATATCAAATATTTGTATTCGTTTGAAACCCCTTTCCTTCAAAGCTCACTAGCATTATAGCAGCATTACTTTCCCTAGCACTTTCCTATATTGAGACATGGGGATCCACATAAGAATGAACCCTAACTGATTACATGGCCAAATGGTTTTTGTTAACTATGTGGATGCAAGTCTGCCTTTGTAGTTGATGTTAATAATTTTCAAGAAAAGTAGTTTGTCTCAGGGTATTTGTATTACTATGCAATAAACAATTTTCTCTGTTTAATATTTCACACTAATTGTGTTCAGGGTTTGAAATATTTACTCATACACTCAATTATTTCAGGGCATTTGGTATGATTACATGCAGTAATTTAAAGGGGTGATGTGCCTCAGTCATCTAGAAACTATGATAAGCCAAGCTGCATTAGCATGTTATTCCTGTCTGGGGTTTAATATTGTGCCACGTAATGCAGGAAACCAATAAGCTAAGCTGAGCTTCTGAGATAGGCCAGTCAAAAGGATAAAGGCCCATAGATTTTCATTGCAAAAATTTTTTCTATATAGAAATTCTTGAACTATGAAGTGATGCAAATATATTTACAAATATATATATTTATATATATTCATACATATGATGCAAAATATATTTACATTTATGAGATAGATAAACCTAGCCATTCTTATAAACAATATAGGAAATATATCTAAAATTTTGCATGTTTTTGATAGATGAGACAATGTAACTATTGTTAGGCATGAAAGGAAAGTTTTAAGCCAATCCTTATTTACCTGGGAAGTAACAAATTTCTTAGAGGTGCTAACAGTCTAAGGTCCCAGCCTCAGTTGGTTTTAAATATAGAAGAGCATTCAGTTTTTAGAGTTTTCAGTGTAATATATTTTGCTTCATATTATATAACATCCTAGTATAACTATAGAGATAAATCCTCTGCAGTTTACTGAGTCCTCTTCTTTCCAATAAAACAAGGTATAGCAAGCAAACAAAAACTACTATTGAGATGTCATCAACAAAGTTGTTCTTGCAATACAACAAAAAAGGGAAAATATAATTTTGTCTAGCAGCCTCCGCTCTTGTAAGTCTATATTGGACCCTTAACAGTTTTGTCTTTAATAAACACCTTTCCTTTCATTTTCCTCTCCTTTAAGCTCCTTTTGCAATGAAAGGCAGAGCACCAAGGGAGAGTAAGGTTAAAATCAACATAGAAAGGGGTTTATAGAGTCAAGCAAACCAAACTGGTTCAGTTTATGAGCTGGGAAGATGATGCTCTTCCAACTTGAGCTGGACCTGTACTGAGGCTCTTCCAATTCATTGATCTTACAAAGCTGAGAGAAATGAACCTTGTTGCTTTTCCTGTGGCACAAAATTGAATTTTCTAAGTAAAAGGGTAAAATTATCTCAATAAAATTGCTGGCAACCATTTGTCTTTAGGTTAAACAGGTAAATTCTTATTTTAGTGAGTGTTTCCTTCTTTCAGGTCTCAGCACCCAGCACAGTACAAATCCCATTCGTTTTAGGCACAGCAAGTGAGTAGAACAATCAAGAATCCGCATTGCACGAGGGCTGTGGACCGGCTTGTTTTGATTGCTCTGGTGTGTGGAGCAGCCCCTAGCTGGTAGACTGCTCCCGGAACATACCCAGACAGAACAGGAGGTGGAGCTCTGCACTAAGGTGAACTCAAGCTACCTCTCCCTTTTCAGATTAGCTTCATTTCTTTATCCTGCCAAATTCAGAGCCTCGGAGAAATCAGGGCTAACTAATTTCCCCTGATTATCAGCTTCGAGTTTCAAGATGTGAGCTTCGAGGAAGAGGTCAGGATATTCTCTGCAAAGAACCAAATCCCCAACTGCAGAGAGTGTGTGTGTGTGTGTGTGTGTGTGCATGTGTGTGTGTGTGTGTGTGAGAGAGAGAGAGAGAGAGAGAGAGACAGACAGAGACAGAGAGACAGAGAGAGACAGAGAACACGCCATGTGAGGGGGACCTTGGTCCTCTTTGACATGAGCAATTGACAGTTAACAGTCTCATGTAATGTATCTGCAAATGCAGCCTTAAGACCCTTCTTTCAGCCATATTGTTCCACCTAAACCCCTTTTACTTAAAAATAATGAACTTGCCACTGGGGCAGGTCAGTTTACTGACTTTGGAGGATGGCCCGCACACATCCTCTTCCCCTCCTAAACTTGCCTTTTTTCCCTTTGTATTCACAATTCATTTTCCAGTTTAATTCTGGGAAGTTGTTTTCCTATTCACTTTCTCTTTTTCTGTATGAATGGTAGGACCAATCTTTTTTGGGGAAAAACATCCCTCACAATTTATGGAAAGGAAGGAAAAAAGCACAGTTTTAGACATTACATTTTTTAACAAGATAGAAAAGAGATAAATATATATATATTTTAATATATATTTATATATATAAATTATATTATAATATATTTATATAATATTTTATAATTATATATATTCTATATTATTATTATATATTATAATTATAATATATTTATATATATAAATATATATATATTTTCCCTGAATGAGTAAAGAGACTTGCTTGACTTTTCTTCCTGCATTTGGCCTATTTGTATTTTTTTTAAAATTACTCACTCATCCATGTGTTGAAGTATAACCCTCTTTATGAAGAGTTTCCATGGCACCTTATTTGAGGCTACTACAGTTCAAGGTAGATATTTGAGTTTCCCATTGAACACCATACTCTGTCTCGGAAATGACACTGAATGGTTCATCCCTTTGCTGCACCCTAGAACTCATTCCCTGATGGGGTAGCAGCAGACCCTCCTTACACGATGAATGGTTGCAGATGATGTAGGTGAGATCCCGTTCACATAATCTCCCAGCAGCGTTACCTGTTTCTAGCCCTGCAGCCCGAAGCCGCCTCTAGGGGGCAGTGCTCTCTTTTCTTTTATTCCTGGTTAAGCGAGGACCCAAGAGGTTTTTCTTTTGAGTCCTGCAAAACAGCAACACTACCAGGGGAACCGACTTGATAGTTTCCTATTTATAATCACTAAAAGGCAATAAGGAGGAGCTATCATCTTAAATGACGGCGTTCCGTGGAAACAACCGTACCAAATGTGTTATCGTATATTTTCATAAAAGCACAAGTTTATGTTGCATTGTAAATGGCAAAAATCTGGGGCTAAAAGTTTCCTGTGAACAGAAAGATTTTTAAAAACTCAAAGTGTAACCTGAATTCTGAATGGCTGACAAGAGGGGAGGGAGAAATTGCAGACAGGCTAGAGTGGCAGAGGAAAGCCCAGGAGAATGAGGTAAACGTTACAAGGAGCTTGGTATGGCAGAGTGTGAAATACAAACTTTGGGGGTGTGGAGGATCCACAGGAAGCTTTTGAAGTGCTTCCTTTGCCACCTGATGCTCACCCAAATTCTCTAAGTGATAGGGACATGGTGAATGGTTTGCAGACTTATTCTCAAATTCTTCCTACTGTAGTGACAAAAAAGGGTGCTAGCATTCCACTGTGGCTTGGGGTGTGCAAGATTATTGGGGTGGTGAGGATAACATTTGGGTTGGAGTTTGTTAAAGGGGAATTTGAAACCATTGGACCGTATTTCTCAAAGTGTTTCAAATGTTTTCTAATTATGGTGAATTTGCTATGGAAATAAGTATCTATTTCATTAGATACTTTGAATGATGTGACATATATGATCTATGGTAAGCCAAAAATCAGTTTCTTACTTTGAATCACATGCTGTGTTTTTTGAAAGGGATAATGCAGGGTACCTATTATGACAGAGCATCTGCATATAAAGGAGTCCATCAGTAACAATTTATATGTGATTCCTGGCAGACCCGGTGATGAGGAAACTCCCTTCAAGGACTTTTGGAATGTTAAGTTTCAGTTGATGACATTCCTTGGTGCTGATAGACAGTAACAAGGAAAACAAGATTATCTCTGGTTGCAATTCACTTAATGTATGTGAAAAGAAAAATAGAACAACAATCTGTGAACCAGACAAAAGCTTTAAAGAGCCTTCAGTGTAATGCATTTTAATATTACGTTTTTGAATTTTGGGAATATGAGCTATTTTCTGTTTAATCTCTATTGGAAATAATGCTTATGTGTGTGGTTCATTTTAGATTTAATAGGAAAAAAGAGTAGCTTTTTTCTGACACATGTTCCTTTTTATAGTTATAGTAAGGTAATTTATAATTATTTCCTTTTAAGTTGGCTGCAAAAAAACACTCATCATTAATCAGAATGTCTATATTGGCCTGGTATTTCACATAGCTGTGTTCCATTATTGCTCCTTTAGTAATTATATTTAAATTCTAACAACACTATGAAAGAGTTCCTCTTCAAACTGAGTTTAAAATACTATTTTCTCCTGCCATCTTATAGAGGGAGTGATAATGCCAGTTGCTTCTAGGAAGAGATCTGAAAGTTACGCTGAAACCTAGGTTCATTTGCTCATGAAGATCTGCTCCAGTAGTTTGCCTTTGGCATATAAATACAGTCCTATTAAATGTGTGTTGCTGGGGGAGAGATTGGAGGGTTATTGGGTTTCCATAATGGCTGCCCTTACAGCCAAATCGGTCACAAGTAAAAAAGTCGTTTCCTCTGAGAGCTTTCTGGAAGGAAAAAAATATATATAAATATGCATGACATATCATAAATTTGTAATAAGAATGATAGCTTTTTACAAAGAGTTTGAGGGATCTTGAAATTTATCAAGTTCAAGAATTTCTTCTTACATAGGAGAAAATTAAAGTGCTGAGGGGTTGAATCACTTCCTCAGGATCACCCAGATAGTCTACAGCTGAGCCAGGACTATAATATATTGGAACATGTGTTTTGTTTGGTTGGTTGGTTGGTTTGGAATTCTGTTTTAAAACAAACTTAAGGATTTGGTTAGCTTTACTCACAAATCATATGCCAATTTGCACTGAGATACTAATCTGCCTCAGAGTAAAAGTGGAGGTGATTTTCTTCCATCTCAGAAATATATTGTTTTGCCACTTCCATAAAATTCAGTTGACTTCTGTTTACCTCATCAGGACTTGCTATGAAAGGCTGCATCTTCAAACCTAAGTCCAATCCGCAGAGCTGCGTGTTTTAGGAGTTCAGTGATTTTTTATAGAGTTATTCTATTCCAAGAGGGGTACCCTCGTCCTCCACAAAAACACAAGGTCTTTAAATTATTTGGCATCCTAAGCCTAGCACCTTCAAATATACAGAAGTGTGTACCAAATACCTTCCCCTCTTTCTTAAACAACAATATGCCCTTGTGTTAAATTACACAATGCTGTTGTGATATTGAAAAAGTTAACAAAAATAAAATTACAAAAGATAAGACAATGTATTTCTAAAGTGTGGTAAAATGCATTTGATGATACATTAGGCAGACCTTAAATTCATGCAATAACATCAGAAAATGCAAGCATTTATTGTTAAAAAAAAATCAAGGAATTAAGTAAGAGAATATTAGATGTGATATCCCTGATGATAATAAAGACTAAGAAATTAAACGTGTTTCTAATATATTTTCTGCATGTTTGAATTTTTCTACATGGAACATACTTCATTTTATAATCCATAAATAGCTTAGTGAAAAACAGGGGGAAATGACGGGAGAGCCTTTTAAAGGCTACAATAGAAAGTGGCATGGGAAAGGAAAAATGCGTGTTAGAAAATGCAGGGCTTCTCATTTTAGGGGGCTGGAGGACCTAGCATAAAGTCATTTAAGCTCTCAATATTGCTGCTACTTGTGAATTCTGCTCTCGTTTTTAATTCATGGGAAAAATTAGATTTTTATTACTTACTGTCAACTTCTCATTTTCTGCTCTGTCACCTTGACCCTTCTGACATCTTCCTCCTTTCTTTCCACACTACATTTCTCTTAGGATTCAGAAACAAACTTAACTGAAGTGTAGTTAGAGACTCCAAGCACTTGGTCATTCCATTTTGAAAACATTAAATAGCACCATAGGAAGCCATTTATTCTGATCAAAATGATAAAAAGTGAAATCAAACCCTTTCCTGGTGTGTATTTTTAATTCCCTGACAAATAGGTTAGTTCTTTCTATTTCTACCTACTAATAAAGAAATCTCAGGAAACCATTTTCCCTTACCAATATTATTATTAGATAATTAATGATATCAGAATATTAATGTTTCACGGGTAATTCTTAAGGACTGGCTTTTCGGCATGCTAGACTTCATTTCTCATAGTTCTGGTGATTTTTATTTTTTCTCTATTACTTTGCAGGGATGACACTCCCTATCTCCAAACACTTGGAACATATTATAAATTAGATGAAGGCAAAATTTCTCTGGAAAAAGTCAATAGTACACAATGTAGACTTTGTGGGTCACACCTAATCTCTTTGGTAACTGCCCACATCTGGAAACTCTGGCCTCAAAGCAGGAGATAGAAAACTGTGACTTAAAGGCATAGGTAATACATAGGTAGTCATAGTTGTTTTCGAATGAAACAGTATGGACACTGAAATTTGACTTTTACCTGATTTTCACATATTAAGAAATGTTAATCTTCTTTTAATATTTTTTTGCATCCATTGACAACTATGAGAACCACTGTTAACTTGGGACGGCAAAACAAAACAACATAAAAACAGCAGGTAGCTGGGCTGGAGTTGTGGCTCAGTGGTAGAGCGCTTGCCTACCATGTGTGAGGCAGTGGGGTTTGATTCTCAGCACCCATAAAAATAAATGAATAAAATAAAGGTCTATCAGCATCTAAAAAATATTAAAAAAAAAAAACAGCAGGTAGCAATCAGTTAGCCAGCCCACTTACCCTAACCTCCCACCATATATCAAGTGGGAACACACTCAGTGATGGAAAAAAATCAGGATTTTGCTGAGAGTAAGTCCTCATCCTGGTCCTCCCCTGGCATTCTTTGGACCTTTTATTTCATTGCTACCTGAATATGTCCTCCTGAGGCAATCACCTACACTAAACTTGACTGTGTGTGAAATGCTAAAAAATGGCATCAATTCTTCACAGCTCCTCCTCTTAGGAGATGGAGAAGCGAGAGAATACTTACTCAAGCAGGCTGCCAACAGAGTATAGCAAAAGTCACATTGTTCAAATTTAGCCTGGCCCTTTGCCAGCTTCTGCCCTCACGCATGGAATGGTCTTGGGAACATCACTGTATCCTGGAGGATGAGAGACTTCTTAACAAGTAAATCAAACCCATGAGAAGTTAAGGGGTCAGAAGTCCAAATCAAACACCTCTGTCAAGGACCGGAAATGTTCCAGGTTTTAACATGACAGCAGCGGACATCCCAGAAGACCCATTATTCAATAAACAGGAATTTTCAGGAAAGAGAGACAGAAAATATTAAATAAAAATTACAAGAGAATTTCTGTATAAGGACAAGCATCTCCCAGTTAAAGAGGTCCACTTAGTGACAAAAGCCATAGTGACAATTATATCCCCACTTATGTACATTCAATCATTCAGAAATAAGAAAGTATTTGAAGGAAAAAGACAAGAGAAAATAGCTATCAGAAAAGGAACAAATGACACTAATGGAATTGAACTGATCAGTAACATTACATGAAGTCTGATGACGTCATTCAAAGTTCCAGGAGAAAATGTTTTACCTAAAATGTTTTACCTAAAATACAGGTGAATTATGCAGATATATTGCTGACATTTTCTTCACATTGCCTGAGGATATACCAGTAAAATAGAAAAGAGAAAGAGGTGGGATTTTAGGATTGGATCCAATCAGAAAAACAATGAAGGAAAGTCTCAGAAGGCCAACAGGGCAGCAGACCAAAGATAACCAGACTAATATTAAAGAAGGACTCCGCAATTCCCAAAAAGGATTTTTTCCTAGGAAATTAAGGGAATCTCTACTTAGTGGATAGAATTTTGGTAGTCATGGGAGAAAAGTAGAAGACTACAAGAAACCCCTAGATCTACCCACATGATCTAGTTTCAACAATTAACCCATGACTAATCTTTGCTACTTTTTATATGTGACTTGTCAGGAAATTAGTTGATAACATCTAAAATTATGGAAAACAGTATATTATTTACATATTGAGATAATTAGCTGAGTGCTAAGCTACAATTTAAAAAATGGTTTCCATCAAAAAAAAAAAATATTAAAGATTAGAAGGGAAAAAACAATATGGTTTTTATTATATGCCCTGGAACAACATTTACTATTTTAAGAACAATCATGTATATGTTTGATGAAAATTTATGTAGCAATTAAGATATAATTAATATAAATATAAATATAAAGTATAATTAATGAAAACCAAGTTGGTTTTGTAATTTATTCCAATTAGTAATAAGGAAATTGAAGTAGTAAAACAGTGAGTGACGTTTTTACAGTAGCAATTTAGAAAGTTAGAGGCGGTGACATGCTAGAGACATAGATTTCAAACTACTGGTCGATAATCACTATATCATCTGTTCATTTGAGAAGAATGGTATAGCCAGTCTTATTGTTAGGGATTTATCTTGGGTTTTGTGAGATGGTATAAAAAGAAGACAAGTCATTATTTACAAGTTTGGCAAATACCTGGTTATATTATAGACTTCATGATAAAATTGTAGTACAAAATATCCAACAGATACATCCTTGATGAAGAAATCATATTTAACAGTTTTCCCCAGTAATTGAGGATGGAACTCAGGCATGTTCTACCAGTGAGCTACATTCCTTAAGTTGCCCAGGCTGGCCTTGAACTTGCAATCCTCCTGCCTCCGATTCCTAAGTAGCTGGGATTACAGGTATGTGCCACCATGTCCAATTAATCAGCATATTTTAAGGTAATTTTCTAGTTGTTGGAGAAGTTACCATCCTAAAACCAAACCAAACAAAAAATGATAGTCCTTTATCTCTTGAAAAGCAGCTTTGTAACAAATTTTGTTCATGAGATTTCATGAGATTTAAAAGTTAGTACAAGAAATCACTCAATAAAAACTATCAAATTTCAGTAGATATTTGTTTCAATATTTGAAACTTTTACAAATGATATTCAAACCAGAGAACTCTGAATTTGGTTATACTTGACTTAGTATCTTAGGTGGGATTTTTTTAGAAGCAGGAACTGAGGTAAGAAATATTGTTGAAGTGATAAATCGAAAGGTGTGTTCCGAAGAAAGAAGGGAAAGGAAACAGGACAGGAAAAGGGAAGCTAAGAAGCAAGTGATGTTAGCAAGAGTCTTTCTGATTTCCTGGAGAGTTCTAGTAGACGCAGGAATTGTGATAAAGTTCATCCCACCCAAGTCAAGCGTACTGGTCTTCTTTTATATTCTTATGTAAGTAAGTCATTGACCAAGGGGCTCCTTGGTGAGACCAGGAGCTCCCCTTCAATAGACGGAAGTTTTAAATCAGAAAAGGAGAAAGTATAAGCCTTTATTGGCCAAAATTCAGACCTTCAGGAGGATAAGTGCAATAATCTAAGTGGGAGCTGAGTGAGTCACTGATGGCATCCACTAAAGCGGGCTTCTAGGTACAAAAGATCTCTAGTCAAGCAAACTGAATACAAAGTTAACTATGGTTACATTTGAGCCCTGCTAACACTGTTGTTTTCCTAGGAGTTTATAGATGCTCCTACTTTTAGAAAACCACTAATAAAAACACATTCTCCATATGGATTATTCATGGAGCTGAACAAAAGATTACTTTAAAAAATAAATGATTCTCCCTAATGAGGTTGGTGCTCTTGCACAAATAAGTTTATTTCTGTGAGTCTTTTTTCCTTTTTTCAAAAAATTATTGTCTACATGTAAGGTCTGCAACATAACATTATTGGATACTTATAGACAGTACAGTGGCTATTATGTTAAGAAGGTTAACATATATCATCTCACAGTTACGATTGTCACAGAAGCAGCTAAAATCTAGTTATTTAATGAAATTCACTAAAACAACTTTTTAAATTTTTTGTTCTAATTAGTCGCACATGACAGTAGAATGCATCTATACATTTTGATAGATCATACATAAATGGAGTATGATCTCTCATTTTTCTGACTATGCATACTGCAAGATCACATCAGTCATACATACATGTGCATGAGGTAATAAGGTCTGTTTCACTCTACTATCATTCCATCCCCCAGACCCCTTCCCCTTCTCTTCCTAATATAAAGTAGCTCTGTTCTTCCCTACAGCCCCCTTATTGTGAATTAGCATCCACATATCAAATAAAACATTCAGCCTTTGGTTTTGTTGGGTTTGGCTTAGTTTACTTACCATGATATTCTCTAACTCCATCCATTTATCAGCAAATGCCTTAATGCCATTCTTCTTTAAAGCTGAGTAATATTCCATCACATACACACACACACACACACACACACACACACATTTTCTTTATCCATTCATCTGTTGAAGGACATCTAGTTGATTCCATAGTTTAACTATTGTGAATTGAGCTGTTATAAACATTGATGTGGTTGTGTCATAACATAACATAATAATATGTTATTTTTAAGTCCTTTGGATGTAGACTGAGGAGTGGAATAACTGGGTCAAATGGTGATTACATTCCAACTTTTCTGAGGAATGTCCATTCTGCTTTCCATATGGTTGCACCAATTTGCATTCCCACCAGCAATGTATGAGTGTACTTTTTTCCCCACATCCTCGCCACCATGTATTGTTGCTTGCGTTCTTGGTAATTGCCATTCTGGTTGGAGTGAGATGAAATCTTAGTTTTGATTTGCATTTCAGCAAAAGAAACCATCAATAATGTGAAGAGAGAGAGCCTACAGATTGGGAGAAAATCTTTACCACATGCACCTCAGATAAAGCGTTAATCTCTAGGATATATAAAGAACTAAAAAAAATTAACACCAAAAAATAATAATAATAACCCAATCAAAAATGGGCTAAAGAACTGAACAGACTCTTCACAGAAGAAGATATACAATTGATCAACAAATATATGAAAATGTTCAAAAGCACTAATACAATTTTCAAAGCATTATTCCTCATTGTAAATTGAATCTTTCTTTTTGTTCATCCTTCACATGTACTATTTTGTATCCTTTGACCATCTAGTTCTTAATTGAAACATGTTAATCTTTTTCTATCCCCTGTAGAAACGAAGACTCTCATTGATGTAGGTACTTAGTACTGTCCCCAGCTCAAAGTGAATCCAATTCAAATAGTTTACTCTGAAAATAACAGGTTTAATATGGTATTACCCTAAATCTTCATTAATTACCGAGTTCCCTAGATGAAAAAAAACTTTGGGGGCTAGACTTTTTATGATACCCCCAAATTTTGGAGAAAGCTGATTTTGGATATTGTGTCACTAAAGTTCATTCACTAGGGAATGGAAAGAAGATAAGAACTCGTTTTCTTCATGGCAACAGGTTTACTGAATCACAATAATCAACATATAACCAACTCCACACACTAAAATTGCCTAATTTGGTGAGTTTTGAATTTTGAATATGAAACCAAGGCATATGGAATTGGGATCAAAGTCAAGTCAATTCTCTCTATCACTCCAAAGAGTTCACTTAAGTCCACATGTTGTCCCCTTCTTCTGTGCCTTCCTGTGTCTCCTAGAAATAACAGCTGATATGCTTCCTACCAATGTTTATTATTTCGTTTTTTAGAGTTTTGTATAAATGACATTATACAGTATGAATTTGTTTTCTTGGTGTGGCTTCTTTCTCTCAGTACAATTAGTTTAAGATTTCTCTGATGAACTAGGCATGGTGGCGCACACTTATAATTCCAGCAGCTTAGGAGGCTAAGAAAGGAGGATTGCAAATTCAAAGCCAGCTTCAGCAACCCAGCAAGGCTCTCAGGAACTTAGTGAGACTCTGTCTCATAATAAAAAATAAAAAGGATTGGGGATGTGGCTCAGTAGTTAAGCACCCCTGGGTTCAATCCCTGGTAACTCCCACAAATGATTTTTCTGATGTTGTCATGCATATCAACAATTAATTTAATATTAAGTGTTAAATAACATTCTATTTTATACCAACATTTTATTTCTCTCTTTTCTTGTTGAGAAGGGTTTGATGTTATTTCCGGATGTGGGCTATTGGAGTTTCCTGAGGGCCACTGGGTAGGAAGGCAGCATTCCAGTGGCTCCTTGGCTCAGGAGTCAAGCTGCAGGAAAAGTGCTGCTCAGCAAGGTGGGTGAAAGAGGAAACTTACTGGAAATATCAAACTGAGCCTCTTAAAGATTCAGAAATGTGGGTGCATTTAACAGAATACAAGAAAGAATATGTTGGAGCCAAACCGATTATAGACACTTGTTCACCACAGAAGGGGAGGGATAACACAAGCAGAGAGAGAGAGAGAGAGAGAGAGAGAGAGAACAGACCGATTTGGCATGGAAAAACCTATAGAACAGAAAAGCACCCTGAACTTAGCTGATGTGGAGGCTTCACAGTGAAGGGACGTTGACAGTTCTTTGTTTAACTGGCAAATGACAGTGGAGGCAGGGGCTAACGGAGCAAGCCATGCTGCAGTCTGAAGATCATAGCAAACGTTGCCATGATATCTGCCCAAAAGCCTACTGTGGGGCCCACAGTGTACCTAGCAGAACGTGAGTGAAACCGCCACACAGAGGAGATTCTACCCTGGGGAATTCAAGTCAGCTAAGCAGGGGACGGCAACTCCCTCTCTCTTTGACTCTGGGGCTCAATGATCAGCTGAACAGGCGAGCATGATGATTACACTCAGGGAAGGAGCCTAGGATGGCCATATTTGTGGAATGCAGAGCAAGAGAGACCTGTGCAGGGTTGGCTTCCCAGCCCTATGAGAATGCTTGGGAGGCTCATGAGACCCAGATTCCCAAGAAAGACCATATTTTTGGCCGTGAAGCAATACATAGGTATAGTTTATTCATAGGTATAGGTTATTTGTTTGGCATTTGCTTTCATGCTTGCGTGGTAGAGGTTTGTTTTTCTCCCTGAAAAGGAGTTATTACTGTCAAATATCTTGGATTTGTTGGAGAAAGGTGTCAAATTTAATATGTCTTCTTAAAAATTATAAAATATCTTAGGAGACCATATAAAAAGGGAATAATTTAAAAGTTAATATTCTCCTAAGTAATTGCACTACTTAATTGGGTTTTTACAAATCTACTTTGGTATGTAGATCAGATGGGCATCTGGGAATAGTTCTTACATAAACATACATTTTCATGTCATGAATCTGAGGGAAATGAGGAAAAAAATCACGTGCTCAAAACTGACCCATGACGTTCATGTGTGTGTTCCCCCCAATTTCTTTATGTTATATAAAGAAAATCAGGACTGGGGTTGTGGCTCAGTGGTGGAGCATGTGTGAGGCACTGTGTTCAATTCTCAGAACCACATATAAATAAATGAATAAAATAAAGGTTTGTCAACTTCTAGAAGAAGTTTTTAAATTTTAAAATAAAAGAAAATCCTCCCAAAGAGGATTGCTTTGCTATGCTATGTAGCCCACTATGAGGAGACACTGTTCAGAATTTCCTGTATGTTTTCATCTCTAAGAGAATTTATGGAAAGTTAATGAGGAAAAAGAATTAAGAATATATATATACATGTATATATATATATATACATGTATATATATATATATACATGTATATATATATACCTTGTTAGAGGAGATTTTAAAACCTTGCTTTCATTACTTGAAACCATAATCCCACTAGGTTGAGTATGAAGATGTGAAACTAAAAGTTCCATTTTTTACCTGAGTGTACTATTTTTTTTTTTCATTTTGCATGGTGTTATATTCACAGATTACATCGAACTTTTAAAACCTTATCTTTTATTTGTTAATTCACTATAATTTGTAACAAAATTTGTATCAGATTGAACCATATGAAATTGCCAATAGTAGACCTGGTTGAAAAACAAAACTGGCAATTTCATGCAGTTCAAGCTAATACTTAATACTGAACAAATTGTAGAGTTATGTCCTTAATGCACTACAAGACCAAGAGCAAACAAGCCAGTATAAACTCTTCATTATTTAACAATTAAGTTCTCCTGAAATTAGAATAAGGTACATATTTTCTGGCCCTAGTGAATAAGAACCTATAATGTAATTGCATCAAATTTATGGATTGAATTAAAAGATAGTTGGCATATTTATATAATGAGTATTTTATTCATCCATATGATTTACCTCTCTATTTAAATATTTATCAACAGTTTTATAACCTCAAAAAA
>JAJEJO010000815.1:0-17465 GCA_020662805.1 Glaucomys volans
ATCTATGCTAAGCCCAACACCAACATCATTCTAAATGGAGGAAAATTAAAAGCATTCCCTCTCAGAACTGGAAAGATGCCCTCTTTCACCCCTTTATTTAACTTCATCCTTGAAACTATAGCCAGAACAATTAGACTTAAGAAAGAAATTAAAGGAATATGATTAGGAAAAGAACTCAGACTATAACTATTTGCTGCGGACATTATTCTATGCTTAGAAGATCAAAAATATTCCACCAAAAATCTTTTAGAATGAATGAATTCAGCAAAGTAGCAGAATATAAAATTAATACACATAACTCAAATGCATTCCTATATGTCAGTGATAATTCACTAGAATAGAAATTAGGAAAACTACCCCATTCACAATAGCCTCCAAAAATAATAAACTATTTGGGAATCAAACTTACAAAAGAGGGAAAGACTTCTACAATGAAAACTGCAGAATACTAAAGAAAACAATTGAAGAAGACCTAGAAAATGGAAAGATCTCCCATGCTCTTGGATAGGCATAATTAACACTGTCAAAATGGCCATACTTCCACAAGTGTTAAACACATTGAATGCAATTCCCATTAAAATTCCAATGATATTCTTCATATAAATTTAAAAAAGTAATCATGAAATTCATTTGGAAAAATAAGATACCCAGAATAGCCAAAGCAATTCTTAGCAAGAAAAGTGAAGCAGGAGGTATCACAATACCAGATCTACTATACTACATGCTATAGTAACAATGATGGCATGGTATAGGTACCATGACAGACACATCAACCAATGATACAGAATAGAAGTAAGAGAGACAAACTCATGTAAATACAGTTATCTCATACTAGACAAAGGCACCAAAAACATATATTGGAGAAAAGATGATAGTATCTTCAGCAAACAGTGCTGGGAAAACTTTAAATCTGTTGCACTGTACTTTGCAACACCAGAGGGTCCATCACTTGTTGCACTCTCTTATTCTGCAACGTTGAAGGGTAACTGGGGCGTTGCACTCTCCTAATCTGCAACACCAGAGCTACAATGAGAAAAGGAACTCAGTCACTGCACAAAGATCTGAGGAGAAGAACTTTATTCAGGGGAGATGGAGCACTTGTCACAAAGGAAGCTGCTTCTGTCTTTTCTGTGTATAACACTGTCCTTTATATGCTTACAGTTAAGCTAGCCATACATCTCGAAGGTTGAGCCTTGCATGAGCAGTTACCAGCCTATTTGGCAGACTACACAGTAAATTTCCAATTCTATACAGGCAATTTCCATTGCCTTAGTTCTACTAACCACAGAGGAACATCTGTTCACTGAATACAAAGACAAGACACTTCACTGATCACAGAAGAACTATCTTATAGACCACAGAACATCCTGCTCAGAGATCACAGGAAAGGAGGATGAGGCCCCAGTCCCCAAGTGGCCTGAAAGGTGCACACCACATAGGCCTCCTTCCAGGTGACAGGGCAGATCTCTATTCCCTGAGTGGCCTGACAGGCATGTCTGTCTCCTGACAGAATGCCACTAGGCCTCTTTCCTGAAAAAGGGGTCCACAGAAATCCATATGTAGCAAAGTGAAATTAAACCCCTATCTCTCACCCTGCACAAAAATCAACTCAAAGGAGGTCAAGGAATTAGAACAGAGACCCTCCACCTAATAGAAGAAAAGGTAAACCCAAATCTTCACCATCTTGGCTTAGAAACTGACTTCCTCAACAAGACTCCTAAAGTGTAAAAAGTAAAATCAAGAATCAATATATGGGATGGAATCAAACTTAAAGCTTCTTCACAGCAAAGGAAACAATCAATAACCTGAAGAGAGAGCCTACAGAATGGGAGAAATCTTTACCACATGCAGCTCAGGTAGAGTATTAATCTCCATGATATATAAAGAACTAAAAAAACTGAACGCCAAAAAAATCAAATAACCCAATCAATAAATGGTCTAAGGAAATGCACAGATACTTCACAGAAGAAGAAATATAATCAATCAACAAATATATAAAAAAATGTTCAACATCTAGCAGTTAGAGAAATGCAAATCAAAACTACACTGAGATTCCATCTCCAGTTAGACTGGCAATTATCAAGAATACAAGCAACAATAAATGTTAGTGAGAATGTGGAAGGAAAAGGTACACTCATACCTTTCTGGTGGGACTACAAATTGGTGCAACCACTATGAAAAGCAGTATGGATATTCCTCAGGAAACTTGGAGTGGAACCATCATTTGACCCTGTTATCCCACTCCTCAGTTTATACCCAAAGGACTTAAAATCAACATACTACAGTGACACAACATTATAGCAGCTCAATTCACAATTGCTAAATTATGGAACCAACCTAAGTGCCCTTCAACAATGAATGGAAAAAGAAATTGTGGTATATGTATATACATATACATATATGTATGTATATATATTATATATACACAAACATTGGAATATTACTCAGCTTTAAAGAAGAATGAAATTATGGCATTTGCAGGTAAATGGATGGAACTGGAGAATATTATGCTAAGTGATATAAGCCAATCCCCAAAACCAATGGCCAGATATTTTCTCTGATATGCAGATGTTAATTCACAATGGGGCAGGGGAAGAGAGGTACTGTGGATTAGACAGTGAAGTGAAAGGAGGGGAAGGGGTATGGAGAGTAGGAATGATAGTAGAATGAATTGAACATTATTGCCCTATGTACACATATGATTACATGACCTGTGTAACTCCACATCAGGTACAGCAAGAAAAATGAGAAGTTATACTTCCTATATATATCATGTGTCAAAATGCATTCTACTTGCATAACTAATTAGAACAAAAAAAATTTTTGAAAGTATACCTACAAAACCATTCCATTTTTAACACAGTATTAAATAAATTTCATAGAATATTCAACTCATTATTCCTAAAATCAGGTTTGTGTTAGGTAATTTTGCCCAACTATAGGCTTATGCAAGTGTTCTGAGTACACTTAACGTAGGCTAGAATAAAATATGATATTTGAAGGTTGGGTTTATTAAATGTGTTTTTGGTCCATGACATTTTCAAATTCTGATGAGTTTATTGATATGTAATCCTATCATAAATCAAGAAACATCTATACTTAGAGTTAATATTGTACCATATTACATAAAATGTAAACGTTTGGATCAACATAATTCCATTACCATTCTGAAATTCTGTGTGCTGTTTTCATACATTTTGCAGCAGAAAGTTAGGTGTCTTTAAAAATTTGTGGAAGACAGACAAGTTTATCCACCTATTTACCATTACCAATGCTTTCCTGTCAATCATCAAGATTCTGTTTTTCATTTGATGTCATTTTTCTTTTTACTGAAAATTTTCATACATCATTTCTTACAGTGCAGGTTTGCTAGTTGAATTTTTTAATCTTTTATTTATTTGAAAATGTCTTTATTTGGCCTTCAATTTTGAAAAGTATTTTCAGTGGATATAAATTCTTCTCTGACAGGTTTTTATCTCTCTCATATCTTTGAAGATACCATTCCATTGTTTTCCTCCCATTGTTACTAATGAGAAGACAGACATCATTTTTATTCCTCTGCCTTTATATGGGTATGTTTTTTTACTCAGCCTGTTTTAGGAAAGTTCTATTTCGCCTGGCTTTTAGCAATTTGATTATGATGTGTTCAGGTGTTATTTTCTTATCCAACTTAGAGTTTGCTGAGTGCCTTATATTTTTAAATTGATCTTTTAATCAAATTTAAGAAAGCATTAGATATTACTTCTTCAAACATTTCTTTGGACTCATTCTCTCTCCTTATTTAGGGCTTTAATTATTATTATGTTTACTAGGTGGTATTTTAATCCATGTATTATAGAGTAGGCACTTTTTCAGCCTATTAACATTTTCAACTTTTCCCCCACTTTTTCTGCATAATTTCATCTGCTTTTGAGTATACTGACACTTTATTTGGTCCACTCTAGTAATTTAAGACACTATACTTTTCAGTTCAACAATTTATATTCAGCTTTTTTTTATAACTTCCTTAAATCTCTTGATATTTCCTGGACCCTTTAAAATTAGGATCTTTGATTTTTCCTTAATTTCAGGAAATTCATCTTGCATTTTTAAAAATTATTTCTTTCAGTTAATTTTTTTTTAAAAATTTCTCACATTCAAGAAATATCATCTTCTTTTCAAACTTTTAATATTTTTTACTTCCATGGTTCTTTCTGGAACCATTCCTCAATCTGACCTTATTCCTACTAATTCAAGGGCATAGGCCCTTCTATTCATTATGTCTGCTATTTAGCTTTCTTGCTATTAGATTTTGCATTCCGGTGTTCTTTCCTATTCCTATTCTTTGGTCAATAGCTTTTTATTTCCTGAAATATAATTATTGTGCTTACTTTTAGTTCTTAAGCTCTATGTTCCAAAGTTTCTACTTCAACACTCCCACCATTCGACCTCTAAAGCAAGTCACTGGAGAGAACCAGTTGGTATCTGGGAATTCGGAGCCATCTTATATTGCTCTCTACTAGACCTGGGAGTTTGATGAAGGTTGAAGGATATTCAGTTCTAACTGTTCACCCCAATTTCTTACCCAAGCAAGTTTTCCCAAAATTGTTGATAATTAGACAGATTTCTTTAGTAAAGTAGAAAAGAAAAAAAATATCCATTGGCATATGGAAGAAGAGCAATGACTGAATTTCATCAGTTTTATGCACCTTCTGAACAGGACTGGGATATGCAAGCCCCATGTTCAAGGGAGCCTTTTCTGCTTAAAGAAGCTTTTGCTGTTGATGATTTCTTTTTTCCTCTGGGTTTTCATGTTTCCTTCTGTAATTACTCTAGGTTTGATTATGGGGATGAAAATCGTCATCCATTTTAGTTCTTAGTTCTTCTTTCTGGAAAATATCTTATCTTTCCTTACCTATCATTGCACTCACACTACCACATTTCCTGGTATGCCGTAAGTGCTTCTGAGTAAAATAGAGTCATACCCCTTTCAGATCTTGCTTCTTACAAGGGATTTAGTCTCCTGAGATTTGTAATATTCTTTCTCTTTTCTGATTATTTTTCCTAAGTCAGTCCAAGCTTCCCTCAAGCTTACCACATGGTTTCTAAGCTAGGCTCCATAAATTTTACACATATTATGCCTGCCTCACTGCTTTTATAGCACAAGATTTAACATGTTTATTCCCTGGGCTCATATAGGGGAACATATGACTTTAGCTAGAAAGAATGCTATATTAATCAATTAGGTCAATTGATTACTTATGTTAACTTCTGCAACAGAATAAAATTGATATTTATTGTGAATTATTGAACACTGAATTTCAGACCAGAGAATAAAATATAAGTTTGGTGTGTTTGTGGATGGACATATACAGAGAAAACAACTGATAAAGGCAAAAGCATCAAGTGTCTCATGTTTCTTGAGGTTAGATTTTGGCATGATCACTTACTCTGGTATGTTAACAGCTTAGAGTACCAAAAACAATCTTTAGTTTTGTTTGTTTATTTTGTTTTGTTTTGTTTTGTTTGGGGGAGGGCAGGGATTGAATTCAGAGACATTCAATGACTAAGCCCATTCCCATCCTTATTTTGTATTTCATTTAGACACAGAGTCTCACTGAGTTGCTTAGAGCCTTGCCTTTACTGAGGCTGGCTTTGAACTTGTGATCCTCCTACCCCAGCCTCCCAAGCCACCGGAATTACAGATTTGCGTCACCATGTCCGGCTCATCTTTAGTTATTAACTGAGAAATATCACTAAGATGTAAACACTGTAAGGATGATATTTTTAAATCCCCATATACTCTTAGGGAGATAAAGACAGAGAATCTCATTCTTTTGATGGTCCCTATATTATGCTTTCTAAACATTCCTTTATCTACCTCAGTCCCTAGGATACTGTTAGTATCTTAAATTAAATGGGAATCATTTCATAACTTCATTTTTGGTTTTGAATTTATATATCCACTCCAAACTAATGTTACTGAATTTTTCCTGTTCAAAAAATGCAAATGAAGTCATATTTTAAGTATTCTCATATGACTTGCATCTTTAGCTTACCATTATATTTTTAATTTTAACTTTTTTCTCTTTATTTATTTTTTATTTTTACAGATTGCATTTTGATTCATTGTACACACATGGGGTACAACTTTTCATTTCTATGGTTGTGCATGATGTAGATTCCTACCATTCATATAATCATACCTGTACATAGGGTAATGATGTCTGTCTCATACCACCATTTTTCATACCCCTGCCCCATTCTCCCTCTCATTTCCCTCTAAAATTCCTTCATAATTTTAGTTTATATGAATGTGAGTAATTGTACTTTTTTCATTTATACTGAAGTAAACTATTTGTTTTTGTGAATATAATATTTAATTATCTGCTCTACTTGTATTGATCTTTTAGTTCCTGTTCTTTTGTTAACACCAGCAACGATACTACTAATATTCCTCTTTGTATTACCTATAAAAAAAAAACAAAGATTTCTCTAGTAAGAACCATTTGTCAGAAGCATCTAAGATTATAATTCTGAAACAATTATTTTACGATTTTTTAAAATCACATGATGATTTTCCTAAGCCACCTCACCCATCTTTATAGATGGTGCTGTTCTTAGTTTAGAATGATTCAAATCAATCAATAGAACAGAACTCACTTTTTATCACTGCTTATCACTTATGCTATCCCCAGATCAAAGTTCTGTCAGGGGGAACTACTACATAATGAGGCATAATTCTGAAAATCGATGTGTGGCTAATTTGATCCTTTGGCATTCTTTATCCCAAATATGCCTCACTGCTCAATTTATCAGCGATTGCAAAAAAGTTCTGATAACATAGCTAAATTGAATTCCAAAATGCAGCTAAATTGGATTCCCAAATACTTTTAAATGTTTCCATCACATTTATTTTCCGTGCATATATAGATATCTAGTCTCTATGAAACAGACCAGAAGGAATTTTTTATACTTTTACAGAACAATAATTGTGCTATGGATTTCACAATGAAGGAAGATCTCTGCCAGCAAAGAGATTTTTCACCTCGAAGTCTGTCGCCTGCAGGGAAGAGATTGTGGGAGAGATAAAATTATCTTCACAGATTCATTATGACATCCATAAATGTGAATTCTTGTGTCCTCTCAGTGTTTCTCTGAATATTATTTGTATAGAATATTAGTGCCATACTTCATTCCTCACAAAACACACTTAATCTGAAGATTCACTAGAAGAGTAATAATGTATTTGAAGAGAATTATAAAAACTGTTAAAATCTACATAAATTTTAATTACCTCAAATTTCATTTGAATCTGATCAATAATTGGCTTCACAATTATAAGTCCGTTGAGCTTTTCAACAAATATTGTGATTTTTTTCCAAATCTGAGCATATGATAGAATTTCTCTTCTGACTTGAAATGAGGTATAACAAGCAGAAATGAGACCTATCTTCTCTGCACAGAAGTTTCCAGAACAAGTGCAGAGTACCAAACCTTACTTTAACAAACCTCACTCTTTCCAACTTTGAGATTGTGGTCATAAACATCTTTCAGCTCAGCCCCTTTCTGATGTGAAAAGATAATGAGTGAAAAATATATTTTATTGTTTTAAGCTATAGAGATTTTTAGACTACTCACTACCAGAAGAAAAAACTAAGTCTATCTAGATTGACACATGAATTGGTACCAGAGATAGAACTCTGCCTTTAAACAAATGGTAGATAGTGAGACAGCAGCTTTTAGAGAATGGGAAGATGATAATCAATGATAGGCACTATAAAATACTTAGTAAAACTCACCTATAATAACTTGAGAGGCAAATGTATCAATAAACTTATAGCTTTAAGTCTTTAAGTAAGGAGTCAAAAATAACCTGCAGACTATTAATATAACAAGCTGATGAAAATAGGATTCTTTCTAATGGTTATGAAAGATCTATGTAAATTTAGAAAATAAATGGCTAGTTTTAAACAGGGTTAAAAGAGAATAGGAGAAAATCTGGAAATATAAGGATTTATAGAGTTAGAAAAGGCATTTGAGCAATAAGTCAAATAAAATTCAAATGAAAAGTGAATAAGTCAAATAAGATTCAGCCTCACAGTAAATTACATAAAAATTAGGAATGTTACTACCAATGTTAAAACCACTTTAAATATTTCCAAGTAAATCCTTTGAATTTGACAAATTGTTCAGAGAAAAGAGATTTAAAGTCCAACTGCGCCTTGTAATCTTAATAGGTGAGAAATGTCATCTCTGGAATGAAGATTTAGGAATCAGTACACATTTCATGATGTCCCACTTTCCCTAACTCAGTAACCAGAGAAATATGTGTCAAAATTGACTCTCTGTCATCTTGAATTCCTAAAGGACTCTATCAACAGAATTCTTCACTGATTCACAAAGCACAGGCAGGGTAGGAGTGATAAATTATTGTTTTTAAGCCATTGGGATTTGGAATTTTCTTTGTTTCATCAGCATAACATGCCCTATCCTGACTCTAACCATTGTTAATACTAGAAATTTTATGGAATCTAATTGGTGGTTTCTAGTGCCTTAAATATCATTCAAAAAAGATGATATGTGGTTCATGAAAGTTACAATTTTAAATGGATATTGTAGCATAGTGTAATATTTTAAAGACACTTCAAATAATAATTGCCAATATCTTTTAGACACAGACCATCAGAAATACAAATGTAGTCAAACCAGTATGGTTTATTACTCATTCAGGTGAACAACAGATATGGGGAATACATGGAAGCATCAGTAAAAAACAGTGTCAAGAAAAAGAAAAAGAAAACAATTATAGGATTTAGGCAGTGATTTGATGATTTTAGGGAGTGATACAGTCAGAAATTGGATACAGTCAGAAATCAGTAACTGATTTCTATCATAGATTACCTTAATAAATCCTACTTATAGGATAGGGAGGAGAAGCTAGAGAGAGGATATAGTTGTAACTGGGTAGGTAGCCATTATGCATTTTAGCCAAGAGAGGGCATATTTGGTGTTGTGTGGGCGGCACAATGATGCCTTTTGTGTCTCTTTCTAGACAAAATCAGTAAGTGGCCTTGCTTTGACTCATTTTATCTTGGTCTCTGAGTAAACTTGGCTGAGAATAGTATTCTGTGAAAATATTTACATCCAATAGGAGAATGACATTTGCAAGCCCTGATTGGAAGGCCAGTTTCTGAATGTCAAAGGATGCTTATTTTTTCTTTCTCAAAAATACAAAATTGAATTTGAAATACCATCTGGTAAAGCATCACTAAGAAAACTGCTCAACCTTGATTCTAAATGTTTTTTCACAGATTCTAAATTTCAGCGATTAATAGAAACATTCCTACATGGCTTACAGGTAAAGAAAATTATATAACAGCAATATAATGTTGTTCACAAAGATGACAAGTTATCCTCTTGATAGTAATAATGAGAGAAAAATACAGTGGATAAAAATAAAATATTGTATAAGCTTATGGATAAGCTGTGATCTACATGATGAGTCAAGGTTAAGCCAGCTTTGTCAAGACAGTGGGAATGTCTGTGCTCAGGGTTGAGAGGGTGCCTGTGTCCTGGGTCCTCTGGACTCAATGCCTGTTATAACTATTATGAAAGCTGCATCAGTGTTCTTTTTTCCTAGATAAACATGGAATGAACCAAAATGGAAAACAGTCTCTCCTAGAGTGTCCAAATTAAAACACTAATTTGGACTTAGGATACAGAATGGGTTAAAAATCAAAAAGTAGTTTTTAAAAAATTATGAAAATGTAAACATTTTTAACAAATTGTATTGGACATAGTCCCACTAGATGTTTCTTGGTTTCATTGAAAATAGTCTATTTCAACACATATTACTTTTCTTCCCTCAAAAATTTCATTTAAAGGATAATAAGTGATAAAAATAAAACAGACTGTACAAAAACAGAGGCAATATGAAAAGAGATTTCAGTGGACAAGATAATCCAATAATTTTCTGGAAGGTGAGAAATACATGAAAGAAAGAAAATTGGTACATCTCAAAGGCCAGAAATAAGGTTTCTGGATAAAATATAGGAAGCACACTTAAGTTGAAAATTTAATAAGTGAAAAAAATTAGTATATGTATTTCAAATACTATATAGGCATATATGTACTTAAAATTTCATAAGTTTGTCCCATACAACTTTGGGAGTATATTTTAAAAAGTGTTTATTATTTATATTTTTGCTCATTTGACAATTCAGTAAGAAAACAATTAATATTCTGAGAAAGATTTGTAAAGATAATTTATAAATCCCAAATAAGATGCTATAAAAAGAAAATATTCAAAAATAATACATTAATATTTGAAATAAAATTTCTAAATAGATAATTATTTTAAAGACCAGTGAATTAAAAAAATCAAAGAAATGCTTCTAGCAGATGAGAAATACATAGTAAATACAGACAAAAAGGAAGACCCAGGGCAGAAGTTGGTGAACTCTGACCCACACACTAAATTTGATGTACTACACATTTCTATTTGCCCCACAGACACTACTCAAGAGCATTAGCACTGGGACCCCCAGAAACCCAGCCAGGGTCTCCCTGTCTGTCCAGTTCCTGCTCTTCTCCCAACTCCTGCCTCCTCTCCAAATGGCAACCCCACTCAAGCCTTGCACTGGTTGGCACCTACTTATAAGAGATCATCAAAAAGCTACTATCAGGTTGGAGTTGTGGCTCAGGGGTAAAGCGCTTGCCTAGCATGTGTGAGGCACTGGGTTCGATCCTCAGCACCACATAAAAACAAATAAAGGTATTGAAGAAAAAAAAAAAGCTACTATCTAGTGATGGAATCTCAGTTGTGAATTCAGAAACTGCAAATTTCCTCATGTCCAGCTTCTCCCAAACTGAGATGACAGGGTTCTCCTTAAGGAGAAAAGACACACCTGAATCAGGGTGTCACTGAGGCAACAAATGTAACCCCCACCAAAGCCACTTCCAGCACCACCCTCACCTGCCTCTCCCCTCATACTGCTCTCTCTCTGGAAAGTGGCTCTTTGTTCTTCATCACAGAAAATGCTTCCAGCATGTGACAACTGGATGTAAAGCATGTCTGCCCCTCTGTGGATCCATCGCAAGCAATGGATTGGGAAGAGCAGTTTTCCCCTTATGAGGTAAGCAACTAAATAGTATCTTTGATGTTCTTACTTCATTAATAAAAGTCACAACCAAGTATAATGACAACATGAAAATATTTTCATGCACACAAGGACACATCTTTCATTTAAATAACTTACTTAGAGATACAATCCAAGGAAGAAGATATAATAGGAAAATGCAAAGAATACATCTTAGGAAAGTCATGAAGAGGGAGTTATGCAGGTATGATAATTCTGAAACAGGCCTAGGCTCCATTTGTCCAGGATTAGCAGAGGATGGAAGCCTCTGGAAGAGAGTAGTTTTCAAGGAAAAAATAATATTCCACAGAAAAAATCAGTACAATTGAGAACTTAGAAAAAAATGAGAATATGCTAAAATATATTTGGAGAGGATGAAAGAATCAAAATTTATCTGAACTTGATACCAGGCTCTTTTAAATTGAGTTAATGTACTTGAACTGTAGATAAATTCATGTACTCCTAGCACAGTGCTTCTGTGGCAAGAAAAAATATTTGTACCATCAATATATTTTGACATTGGATATTTCTTTTGCAGCTTTCATAATCAGGCACTAGTAAATCAGAAATGAATGAATTATAGCCATATCTATAAAATAAAATAAATAGAGTTCATTATGTTATAAGCCTTTCTGTGAAGAAAAAGATTGCTAAAATGAGCTGAATGTTGACCCGACCACTAGAAACCAAAGAACTAAAATAGAATTAGGAAGATATAGAAGTTTCACTCCAATTTGTCAAAGAACAAATAGGTGGTATATTCCTAATATCCAAATGAGTCAAAGAAGGTTTGGAAAGAAGCAGGTTTAATACTTCATTATCAGTATCCATAAACTTTGTTAATACTTTAGAGAGAGTAACCTCCTGCTTTCAAGTGCCCAACCTGAAAAGGAGAATCGTCTTACTGATGCTACTCAAAGTGAACTTTTAAGAAAAGATATAGCATATGAACAGCAATAAGAGCTTTGAAGTATGGATTGATTGCCATGTTAGAAGAATACGATGATTAGTTGGTTAAATTTTACTTAATGGTACTATTAAGAGGGTTTTACAATTCTGACTTTCTAAGCAATATGAAGGCTCTGAGAAAAAGACCGTGTCAGAGTTTACATAGTTTGGAAGAAAGAGGGTCACGATGCATCTTAGGGGTGTGACGCACCTAAGAGACTGAATTTACAAACAAAATACTAGCTAGACTATGCATGAAATAGAACTTAGACCCATAACTTCTCCAGCAACCATCATAAGGAAACCAGACCACAACCTCTCCAGCAATCATCCCAGAATGATCAGGGCTTGCTCAATGATTGCTACCTTTCCTCTTCTCCCTACTCTCCAATTTAGGACCAACCAGGGAAAACATGCTCCCCAAACCAATCACATAGGACACTCTACTTCTAGTTAACCCACCTCCAGCTTCCTGATGCCATATTTCCAGAGAGGATACCTAAAGTCTTCCCCATTTTTTCACTATAAGTTTTCCCCTCTTTCCTACTTGACTTGGAATTTTTGCCCAATCAATGCAATATTGGTTAACTACTGTGCTATAACAAGCTGTTTGTTCTCACATATAGGTTGTTTATTGACATCACAAATTCTGTTAATTTTGGTATAAAGTAAGGTTAGATTTCCAGTACATCTATTAATTGATGGTTGTATTAAAGCTTGTTTTTGAAAGGCAAAACTCTGGGAAAAAATTAAAAGGAAAATATTTTGAGGTGTTTCCTTCACCTTAAATAACTTGAGTTGGTATACTCTAGCAAAATAATACTGCTAACAACCATCTTAATCCTTAAATTGACTTGTGTCCTGCATTTATAGGTGGAGGAAAATATCCAGAACCAAATGACCTATCATATTGTATTCCCTGGTTCGGTGTTACAGCTGGTATTGTTACCGCTTGTCCAGATGTAGCTGCAGATTGTGAGCTAAAGCAAACTGCTTTCTGACCCTCTCATGGCTTTTTCCTCTGCAAATGGAACAAAACACAGTAGGAAGCAAAAGCAAGCACTGAAATATTGCCAATACAGGTAAGGAATAGGAGGCAAATAGAAGTTAGAGGAAAATGTTTCATATGGTGCCAATGTGTGCAGGCTGATACAGACAACCTAGGAGAGGTTCAGTCTTCTACAGACTTTCCTATACCTTGACTTCAGAATATCTTATGCCCTCAGCATTTGATCTTTTCCAATTGATGTTGCTGTAGACATCAGTTTCTTCAGAGGGTGTAAGGTGTTCTCCAAAAGGCAGAGGATAGTCTTTTTTCAAATGAAATTGAACAGGTGAGTTACATAAATTTATGCACATTTCTTTCATACACTACTTCCATGAGCTTCTACCGTACAGAGGCAGATGACCTGGAAATATGTCTAAACATTTTCACAGTTCATTTCACAAGACCACATGTTGAAAGAAACATAATTAAGCTAACAGGAGCCATCTTAAAGCCCTAAATGCATTTCATATCCTGTTGCAAGGAAGACACACAGAATGCCAAGTCTGGCCCAGAACCAAGAAATTACATTTTTAAAAATTTGAACAAGATGGAATTGTTAACTGTTCATCTTGAATCAGCAAAGCATTTTAAATGTCATATTCTACTTTTTCTTCAAAGTTCCTCCTTCTCATTTGTACTATGTCAGGATAAATATCAATACCGAAAATTAAGAGATCTTTGGTCTAGCACTCTAAGTTAGCACTGGCTTGAGAAGCTGGTTTGTTCAGTTCCAATTTTAGAAACAGGATTGGAACTAATGAGCAACATTTGGATTACAATTTGTCGACACTGTAGTACAGAACTTCTCATTCTCCCCAACATAATATAAACTATTTGTGTGCCTGTCTGGCCTTTATATAACTTCTTCATTGGAAGATAATCTATAATAGCTATGAGCTTAAAACCACAGACTCTGAAGTTCTTTCATTAAGTTTGATAGGTTACATTACTTATTGGCACCAGCAAGTAGTTCATCTCAATGGTGGAAGGTTACATTAAACATCTCTGTAAATAATTATGATCATTGCATTGAGATATCTGTTCTTAATCAGTCCACTCACGTCTAAGCACATATCCAGGCAATGTGAGATTTTTAATATCTCCTCAAGCTTAAATCATTACCAGTGGGAGGAAGAAGGCCAGTAACCACTTCTTACAGAACCAAGGATGTCATACTCAAAGAATTTATAGCAAACCTATATAGATAAGCTAGTTTCGTTAGTAATAACTTTGGCAACTGAGTTAGATTCATTTAACAATGATTCACCAGAGCAATTAATTAGTTGCTTTAAATATTTCTTCCCTAAGATTCAAATTATTATTTCTAATAAACTCACTCTCAACCTATAGCTTTTTAAAAGCTGATGCACAGAGTGATGAAAGATTTGCCCAGAGCCATGAGCTAGAATTTAATCCATACCCATATGATTCTGATGCCAAAGCCCAAGGTTTTAATGTGTCTTATAAGCCTTATTAATGCTGATTCCCTGAGAAAGATTTCATACCTAAAATTAGTATTTTTTAATCTCTAAGAAATTTTTATATTTGATTTCTGTCATTTCCCCATAACTTTCTTCCTCCTACCTCTCCCCAGTTTCTTAAGAATTGCCATTTTCAAGGATTTTAGGATGAAACTCTAATTACATTTTTCACTTTCTCTAACTTTAGATATATTGCATTCAATGAGAATTTTGAACAATTTTTCTTCAGATTCAATTTAGATCATATACATGACTCATTCAACTTCCTCATGTCCTTTTGTGACTAGCTCAGAAGTAGAGCACTTTAGGTTTGATATATTTCAAATTTCACATAATGCACTATTCACTTTCAAGTGTATTCATTTAGAGTCATTACTTTCTATACCTCAAAGGCAAGAAAGTATCCACATAAAAGAATTCCCCACAGTATCCCTGTTAATTCTATGAGAATACAATGAAGGTGATAATGAGAGAGAAATGTCCAAAGGAAATGTCCAAGTTTTTGCACAAACTAAAACAAAATATTAAGTCATATTTGCTTTTTCCTTTTCCTTTCTCTTATTTATTATTAGGCATTGAGACAAAAAGAACCTGAGTTCACATGTGGTCCCACAGCTTTCTGTCTTTCAAATAATTTAGGCTAGTGGATGGGTCCTCAAGATAGCATGGTGGGGCAGGAAATAGAGCAGTGGATGAACCTCCACTCTCATTAAATAAAGGATGGCCTTAGGCTCATATTCTCTGGTCTTAATATTTGCTAGGGTGTTTGGAAGACTATGTGCTAGATGTGCATGTTTCATGAACTGTGAAACATACAAAAAAGGGGTTACACTTACTATCTCTGACAAACCTAGAGGGATTTGGTAAGGAGGTCTTGCCAAACCTTCTTTCCCTCTCAGCTACATGTAGGAATCCACAAAAATATTCAAACTTATTTTCAAATCTAGATAAAAATGACATCTGAGGCAGGGGATGTGGGAAAGTGACTTTATGACAGAATGAGGCATAGGAAGGTCAGGCGCAATTGTTGTGTGAATTCTAGCAGTATCTTCTCCAGTCCTGGGGTAGAATGTTAAGACCTAAAGAAGTTTTATTGAAGGAAAATTTAGACAAAGAGCTATGAAATGCCTTTCTGGAGGCAACAGAGAGAATTAATGGAAAATACTCCACAACCCAGAACCCAAAATTCACAGAAAAGTTCTCCCTCCTCCCATCAAACATATGCACTATCTATATTGATCTGCATCTAACATATGTATCAAACTATTTTGATAACAGATGGAAGTGCCCAGAAAACTTAACAATGCTCTTAGATCTTATCTGGGCTTCACCCTGAACCAAAATTATTGGTGAATCCTTAAAAATTGTTTTCTACGTTAAAAAATAAATAAAACTTTATTCTCACAATTACAATAAAGGAAGGGTAAATCCCTGACCTAGTCTGCTTTCTGCAAAGTAGTCTTTTTAATGTTTTTTATTGGTGCACTATTCTTATATGTATACAGTGGGATTCACTGTGGCACATTCATACATGCACAGAATTTGGTCAGCCTCATTCCTTAGCACTTCCCTTTTCCCTTCCCTCCTACTTTCCCTTCATCACTTTACTATGCTGGCTTAATTTCTATTTGTATTTTTAATTAGTGGACTATAAACATGCATAAAAATGGGCATCACTGTGGTGTTTCCATAAATGGACAAAGCATAATTTGGTCAATTTTACTCCCCAGTACTTCTTATCGCCACCCTCTCTTCCTTCCCTCTCTCTTCCCTTCCTCTACTCTATTGGTCTCTCTTCCATTTTCATGAAATACCATTTTTTGTTCTTTTTTCTTTAACTCCCTCTCTCTCTAGCTTCTGTGTATGAAAGTAAACAGTCAACCCTTGACTTTCTGAATCTCTCTTATTTCAATTAGCTTGGTGTCCTCCAGTTCCATCCACTTACCAGAAAATGACATGTTTCATTTTTCATCATGGCTGAGTAAAACTCCATAGTGTATATATACCACATTTGTTTTTATTCATGTGTCCATAGATCGACAACTAGGCTGATTCCATAACTTGGTATTGTGAATTGTCCTGCTACAAACTTTGACATACTTGTATCACTATTATCTGTTGATCTTAGTTCTTTTGGATAAATACCAAGGAAGAGAATGATGGGGTCATATTGTGGTTTCATTCCCAGTCTTTCTTTTGGAGAGTTTCCATACCTATTTTCATAGTGGTTGTATTAATTTGCTGTCCCACAAATGTATGTTCCTTTCCCCCAATATCCTTACTAACAAATACTGTCATTTGTATTCTTCATTTTTTTTATTTGTTCTATCTCCTTATACATGACAGTTGAACAAATTTTTAATTTTTATTTATTTATTTTTTTGGTACCAGCCTTGAACTCAGGGGCAATGGACCACTGAGCCACATCCCCAGCCCTATTTTGAATTTTATTTAGAGATAGGGTCTCACTGAGTTGCTTAGCACCTCACTTTTGTTGAGGCTGGCTTTGAACTTGCGATACTCCTGCCTCAGCCTCCCAAGCCACTGGGATTGCAGGCATGTGCCACCACACCCAGGTAGTAGCATTTTGACACATCATACATAAATGGAGTATAACTTCTCATTCTTCTGGTTGTACATGATGTAGAATCACACCATTTGTGTAATCATATATGCACATAGGGTAATAATGTCTGATTCATTCTACTATCCTTCTTACCCCAATGCCCCTCCCTTCCTTTCACAATCCTCTCCTTAAGCCAAAGTACCCTATTCTTCCCTAGCCAACCCATTATTGGGAATTAGCATCTGCATATCAGAGAAAACATCTGGCCTTTGCTTTTTTTTTTTTTTTTTTTTTTTTTTTTT
>JAJEJO010000815.1:17565-37388 GCA_020662805.1 Glaucomys volans
TTGTATTTTATTTAGAGACAGGGTCTCACTGAGTTGCTTAGGGCCTCACTAAGTTGCTGAGGCTGGCTTTGAACTCGCGATCCTCCTGATTCAGCCTCCCAAGTTGCTTGGATTACAGGCATGCGCCACCACGCCTGGCTGGCCTTTGCTTTTTGAGAGAATTGACTTATCTCACTTAGCATGATATTCTCCAGCTCTAACCATTTACCTGCAAATACCATAATTTCGTTCTTCTTTAAGGCTGAGTAATATTACATTTTGTATATATACCATAATTTCTTTATCCATTCATCTGTTGAAGGGCATTAGGTTGGTTCCATAGTTTAGCTATCGTGAATTGAGCTATTACAAACATTGGTTTGGTCACATCACTGTTGCATACTGATTTTAAACCTTTGGGGCATAAACCGAGGAGTGGGATAGCTGGGTCAAATGGTGGTTCCATTCCAAGTTTCCTAAGGAATCTCCATACTGCTTTCCAGAGTGGTTCCACCAATGTGCAGTCCCACCAGCAAAGTATGAGTGCACCTTTCTCCCCACATCCTCCACAATATTTATTGTTACTTGTATTCTTGAGAAAAATGAAAAAGAAGGTATATTGTTTTGCTAGCAAAGGAGAAACACAAGGGACTCCTGTGCCAAAGGCTGTGATTCTGTGTCATTTGTATTCTTGTCGATGACCCCTCTGACTGGAGTGAGATGAAATCTCAGTGTAGTTTTGACTTGCATATTCCTGATGGATAATTTTCCTGATACTGAGTATTTTTCATAGAGGTGTTAGTCATTTGTGTTTTTTCTTTTTAAGAAGTGTCTGCTTAGTTCATGTGCTCATTTATTATGTAGGTTATCTGGTTTTGTTGTTGTTGATTTGAGTGCTTCACTTATTCTGGATATTAATCCCCTGCAGAAGAGTAGCTAGCAAAGTTTCTCTCCCATTCTGTTGTCTCTTTCTCCTCAATCTTGTTTCTTGCTGTTTTAATTTGATGCAATCCCACTTATTCTTGGTTTCATTTCTTAAGCTTTAGGAGACTTTTAAGGAAGGCAATGATTGTACCTACATGTTGGAATGTTGAATGTACTTTCTTTCTAGCAGTTACAGAGTTGCTGGTCTAATTCTTAGGTCTTTGATACATTTTGAGTTGCCTTTTGTGTAGGTAAGAAATAGGGATCTAGTTTTATTCTACCATATATTGGCAGGCAGTTTTCTCTGTACCTTAAATCCTCTAATATTTTTGGTCCTCTAGTTCAATATGAGAAGGGTGAAAACATCACAGGTGCTCAAGGCTTGTACTGCAAATCTGGTTTTTAAAATTTATTCAAACATTTTAAAACTATTGTGGACTTAAATGTGTAAGAGCAATACAAGGAGCTTCCTTAAAAATCTCCTGTGCTTCCTCTAATGTTAATATTTTATAAACAGTAAAAAAATTCAAGCAAGAATAAGTTAACCCCATGAACCATAAGACATTCAGACCATGAACTTCCTCGTATGACGTGCTGAAGACATATTTCTTTTGTGATATTCATGCCAAAAAGTGATTAACCTCAACCTACCCATGAGAAAATATAAACTAAATTGAAGGACATGTTAAGAATAACTGGCCTGGCAACCTGAAAACTGTCAGGCTCACAAGACAAAGAAAGAGAGAGGAACAAAAAACCTATCCAGATTGAAGGACAGTAAGAGAGCAGGACAACTAATGGATTAGACTCTAAATCAGGAAAAGGACAATAGTGGGTGTCATGGTTTTGATGTGAGGTGTTAAACTTGTGCAGGTATGTAGGAATATCAGAGTTGAAGTGATTGAGCCATGAGAACTATAATAACCATTCTAGTTTGAATGAATTGGGTGGTGAGTGTAGGCAGGTGGGGCATGACTAAAGGAGGTAGGTCCCTGGGGAGAGGTCCTGAAAGGGTTGTTTTTCCTGTGTTCGCTTCCCCTCTCTCTCTACTTCCTGACCCCACCTTGAACTGAGCAGCTCTACTCCACTGGGCCTTCCCATCATGATGTGCTGCCTCAACTTAGGCCCAGAGCAATGGAACCAGCTGTTTCTGGACTGAGACCTCTAATACTATGAGCCCCCAATAAGCTTTGCCTCCTCTAAGTTGTTCTCATTGATATTTTGGTCACAGTAACAAAAGCTAACTAAAATTATGGGAAAACTAAAAAACTGCAAATAAGGTTAGTCACTTAATATCATTGCATTTTTCTTGTATCACTGATAATTTTCTCCATTGCTAGTTTTCCTATGGCTTTGTAAGATGTTAACATTAGGAAAATCTGGGTAAAGTATAGATGGGAATTCATTTAACCATGTTTAAAACTTTGCGTAGATATAAAATTGTTTAGAAATAAATGTAAAAAAAAAACAAAAACAAAAAACCCCATAATGATCTCCAATGATGTTCTCTCTTCCAAACTTCTAGACTTAGGGGAGGATATCAAAAACTGCCTTAAGAAAGTAGATCAGCTGAGATACTCTTCCCAAAATTAAGTAATATGAAGGAGAATCCTTGAAACGAGAAAAAGAATCTGAAATTTTATGAATTCATTTCTGCACTGGTTTTGAAATGATGTTCTGAGATTGTTCAACACAATCTTTGGAAACCAGCCTTGAATCTTTACTCTGCTAGTTGTTGCCTTTAGCTTCTTGGAACAATTTACAAACCAATGAGTCTCCAACACTACAGGGAATTTTCTGACTTGAGGTGCCCTGGCAGCACATCAATCTCTCCCCTTGTGAGTTTCTACATTTAGTTCCTGGAATATATTTAGATGTAAAAACTCCCTAAAGGAAAGTTTCAAACAAAGCTATATATTTCCATGTCATATCAGTATTGGACATCATCTTATCAGTTCCCTAACACATTTGTATATATTTTCCACACATGTAGATTCCTAAGTAAAACACTTATTAAAATCTTTAATAACTAGATCATAAATATCTAATAAAATCCAGAGTCTAAATAAATTACATTTGTTTGCTCTTGCTTACCAGGAGTTCCAAGATATATTCAATAACATTGTACCATGATCTCTGTTTATCTCTTCTTTCCATCCTTATCAGTTCCTTGTAGCCAACTACTTAATAAAAGAAAGAAAGAGAAAAAAAACTTGCTAAAAAAGGTACTGATGTGTATAGTTCCTGGTGACTTGGCTCCTACCAGCAGGTCTCAAATATTCTGTTGTACCATTTTCATTAGGATGCCCCCCACTTTTGTTATACAGTGTGGGGATAGAACCCAGGATCTCACCCATGTCAAGTAAATGCTTTACCATGGAGCTATTTCAGTCTCAGGAAAAATGTTTGAAGTTTTTTTAGTGCTGCTACCCTTTTCTCATTTAAGTGTAATTTTTTATAAGATATGTTGATATTAAGGCGAATATAGCTGTTTATAAGACTGTTTAATACTACTATGCATGTATGTATATACCATATATATCCATACACGTAAATATATTGCATATCTTACATATAAAGGCAAGCATTTAGTAACCTCTGTCTCCAAAACCATTTTAAATATGGGGGGCTTGCATTTACCATCTGACTTTTTAGACTCTCCCTTTTACTGTCTCTACTAGTAAATACCTGCATAACACTTTTAACCAATCTTCACAATTTATATCTTATTTCAATTCTTTACTTTTTACATTAACATACATCTTTCTCTCAATTTTCCCCTTCTTACTTTTCCCCTACTTACTTTTCCTTTGAATATTAGGCAGCTTTAATATCTCTAACAACTTGAAGAGTATTGTGACTCTAAACCCTTAGGATACTATTCTCCTTCTCCTTCTTATTCTTATTTCAGCTTCTTCATTTCTCTTTAATTATGGTAAAGACACATGTCATTATACGCACAATCTTAATAATATTTTAAATATACAGCACAATATTGTTAATCATACGTACACTGTTGTGCAGCAGATCTCTAAAACTTTACATGTTGTGAAACTGAGACTCTATGCCCTTTGAATATCAATTCCCCATATGCCCCTCACCACAGCCCCAAAAAACACCATTTTACTCTCTCTTTATCTGAATTTGATGACTTTAGATATTCCATGTAAGTGGAATCAAGAAATACTTATCTTTATTTCTGTGTACGTCATTTACATAATGTTGTCAAGGTTCATCTATGTTGTAGCATACAACAGGATTTCTTTCCTTTTATGGCTGAATAATATTTCATTGTATATATATAGCATATCTTCTTTATTCATTCATTTATCCATGAACATGTAGGTTGTTTGAATTCTTGACTACTATGGACATACTTCAGTGAACAAGGGAGTGAAAATACCTCTTTGAGGTCCTGATTTCAATTATTGTGATAAAAACTCAGAAGTGGAATTGCTATTCATATGGCAGTTCAATTTTTAATTTTTAAAGAACCTCCACATATTTCCAATGTGTCCATACCATCTTACCTTTCCAAATGTTTCTCCATATCACCAACACACTGGTATTATCTGTTTTTTGTTGTTGTTGTTGTTTGTTTGTTTCTTGTTTGCTTTCTGTTGTTAGTGTTTTGATTTGCTTTGTAAAATTGTTTTGCAATAAGCATCCTGACAGATTTGGGGTGATATATCATTGTGGCTTTGAATTGCATTTTTATGATCATTAGTAATGCTAAGTATCTTTCAAAAGATCAGGCATTTAAATAAATTACATTTCAAAAGATCCTCAAGCTAAGGTTGGATTGTGTAGAGGGAATTGAGGAGTGGGGAGGGGAAGAGGGAGGAAAGATAATGGAATGAAACAAACATCATTACCCTATGTACATGTAAGATTACACAAATGGTATGACTTTAAGTTGTGAACAACCAGAGAAATGAAAAGTTATACCCCACTTGTGCACAATGAATAAAAAAATTTAATTTAATTTAATAAAAAAAAGAAAGGATCCTCAACCAAAAGTACTTGGCCATCTGTATGCCTTCTTTTGAGTAATGTCTGCTGAAGTCTTTCATTCATTTTTAATTGGGCTGTTTGCTTATTTGCTCCTGAGTTATATGTGCTCCTTACATATTTTGAATATCAATCAAATATTAGATATATTGCAACTATTTCCACGGTCTCATTCAGCTGTGAAGCTCTTTAATCCTACTAGTTGTTCTTGTCTATTTTTGCTTTTATTTCCTGTGTCTTTTTAAATCTTTAAGTCTACAGTTCTATTTCTTTTTTAAATTTTTATATAGTGCTGAAGATAGAATCCAATACCTCACATGTGCTAGACATGTTCTCTATCACTGAGCCACAACCCCAGCCCTCCCTATATTTCTATTTCTGACCTACAATAATTAATACCTGAAAATAGAAGAGGCAGTCAAACTTATGAACCAGTGATAACACTGTAGTATGATTAATAGAAAGTAGCCCATGTATGTTTTTGCCAGGTATAGAAAATGGTATTTAAACTGAGTTATCAAGTTGGTTTTAATTGCTGATAAATTGAAGTGAGGACATATTTGGGGATCAACAGTAGAAAAGTACCTTGCAAGCACAAGGCCCTGGGTTCAATCCCCAGCACCGCCAAACAAACAAACAAACAACAACAACAAAAAAAACAAAAAAAAAAAAAAAAAAAAAAAAAAACAGTAGAAAAGCAAAAATCTCACACAGGGATCTACCTCCTTCCCTCCTTCTCTGTGTGTGTCCTGTCATCATCTATGAATTACATAAATCACAACTATCTTAAAATTTACTGTAAGCTAGGGAGAACATTTATATACTTAACTATATCACCTACTTTCCATGAAGGTGATGTGCCAAAAATATGCAACCTTAGAAATATATTAAGATCGAATGTAAAAATTTATATTCCCTAACACATTCAGTCTGCCTCTTTCTGAAAGTTTTGAAGGAACTATAAGATTTGAAAGTATTTTCTTATTTTTCTTTAGAAAGAAGTTCTAATACCAAGTAGAAACTTTTAAATCTTAAATTTCCATGATTTCGACAAAACTGATCAATAATTTTTGAATATTCATTATCACATATTTACAAGTAAGTATACATTCTTGTGAAATACTATTTCAGAATAAATATTTATAATCATAGTTTTTATCAAAATCAGGAAGGCAAACTGAAAATATAGTGACTTATTTGGCTTAACAATTTTTTCTTATAGAACCAATAATATTTTATCTTTTAGAACTTTAGTACTTACAATGGTATGTAAAGCAGAGATAATTGTGATTTTAAGTGAAACTTGAATATATGGAAAAAACAAAGGTTGTTTCTTCTACTGCAACTATTTCTATTTTCTTATTAATTGCTGGATTTTAAGACATGCATACTGCACTCTTATTAAACTGATATAGCAATATGATCTCTAATAGCCTAAATATAATTAACTATGACAAGAATTAATTACTATGATAAAGAAATCATGAGTTCATAACCTAAAACAGAGTGACACATGAAAAACCTACATCAGAAGTTACCAAGGACTTAATAGTGCTTATTAAAAGTAGAGATTCCCATTGGGCATAGTGACACATGCCTGTATTCCCAGTGGCTCTGGAGGCTGAGGAGGAAGATTCCCAGTTTAAGACCAGCCTCAACAACTTAGCAAGGCCCTAAGCAATTTAGTGAGACCCTGTCTCAAAATTAAAAAATAAAGAAGTCTGGGGATGTAACTCAGTGGTAAAGTGCCTCTGAGTTCAATCACCAGAACAACAACAACAAAAAAGAAATAGAGAACCCTGTAGATAAATCAAAATTCCCAGTGTCAGAATCCTATTGTATTCTTAGACCAAGTTTCCCAGTGAGCTTGAGGCAATTTAACTTGAGAACAAGTTATTTAAGTATTTAAGATCTGACTGCCAATCAGAAATAAAAAAAATCAAACAGATATAGTTATCTGTTCTGGAATAAACAGTAGCACATGACCTAAAGTCTCACAAGATTAACTAAGGAGGTTGGGTGTGCATGAAAGAGTGTTTTCGAACCATACCAAATACCTACAGTGTTTGATCTCTATGATGCCATTTGTCCAAAATAGGTAAGTTTTTTACAGTTCAAAGATAGGTAAAATTCAGAGACATAGAGGCACTGGCTTTTGTTATCTGATGTTCTACAAAGACCAAACCTTTTATTTGTTGTCTTACTAATTACTTTTAAAATAAGGAACTACAGCTAATTTTAATTTAGCCACTGGAACTGAAATATGTAATGCCTATTTCTCCCCATGAGCCATATCTTCCACAGCACTTTGATATCCATGTTTTCTAATTTTGATTTCAGTTCCCAACCAGAATATTTGGTCAAATAATTTCCAGAGCTGTTGTATCAATTTACACACACACGCAGCAGAGTTGTATGAGTGTCCAGTTATTTCAAATTTACATTAATGCTTGCATTTTCTTTATCTGTTGGTCGTGCAGTAATATCTGGTTCTTGTTTTAATTTGTGTTTCTCTGAGTCTAATGAGGTTAGTCAGCTTTTGCAATGCTTGTTAGCCCTTTAGGTAACTTTCCTCATGTACTTACTCGCATATTTTGCTCATGCTTTATATAACACCAACCTTCACTTTTAATCAGATATTAATTTGAAGACTTAGATCTTCAAATACATTTGTAGCAAGTTAATGTTTTTTCAGTGTCATAATTTATATTATCTGGATTTTTTAAACCCTAGTTTTAGGGGCAGAAGATGGTACTAGGGAAAGGACGGACAGACAGCAGTTCCTCAGCACTAGACTTACAAAGCAAGACAACAGCTCCTCAGCCAGGTGAGGAACAAAGGAACCTCCCTGAAACTTAATACTGAACTGTTAAAATGATTCACAGAGCTACAGAAAGTTGGTAACTTGAACACAAGTAATAAGACCTTAGAGATGCGCCCAGTCCTGCTGCCAGCAGCAGCACCAGCAGCACCAACAGCCACAAAAGAGGGGAGTGGGGCGCACAGCCAGAAGAGATGCATGACTGGTGGATAAAGAAGTTTAAAAATTGGGGAAAAAACAGAGTTAATAGGGAAAGGACTCCGTGAAAACAAATCGAAAGCAGTCCACGGGGAACAAAGGCATTCCACCGGCGGCAAGCCCTCCACAGCCAGCCCTTTGCTGGTGCAGAACAGACTGGCAAGTGAGGAAAACCTTCCCAGACACTGAAAGCTGTCCCACACAGATTGCACAGCTCCGAACAGAGACAAGGATTGGGAATTTATAAAGGAAGCTAATAGGTGCTCACACACACACACAAAAATAAATAAATAAATAAATAAATAAATAAATAAATAAATAAATTCCCAGAGGGCACTTGAACCAGAGAGACTGAAATAGGCACAAATAAGATTTTACCTGAACCATTCAGCCTCTGGATCCCAAGGAAGAAAACTCCTATAATTGCTGGCAGCCTATAGGAGCTACTGAGAAGACACTGTGGCCACACAAGTGCATGTGCACTGCAGGATGGATACCTAGAAATTCACATCCATACTGGTGAAGGTGAAACCCGTGGAGGCTGAGTTCCTTTGCCCTCAAAGTGGATTTTGCCGAAAGCCCCAGAGATTCTGAACTCTAACAGTGATTGGCTCCTCCTCACCAACAGGGGGCGTGGTCCAAATCTTACCCAACCACAGTGTTCTAAAACCCACCAAGGACCCAACCCCAACAACTGGAAACTCCAATCTAGAACCCTGCATCACCCCTGCTACAAGGTTATGTAATTCATCAGCACTCCCCAGTCTATCCCACCAGTACTGGGAGACTGGAGGCCACCCAAAGCTATTACACTCAGCTGGCAGATAGGTGAGAAACACAGGGTCAATGACTAAAAATACAGAGCCAGAAGTAAAGACTGAAAAATCATCCCTGCAAAAGATTTGATTATCACTGCAGAAACAAATCCTCTGTCTTTCATTAGATATTTTTGTCTTTTCTTTTACTAATTCCATTTTTCCATTCAAATTTTTGTGATTATTAATAACTGAGCACTATAGTAGATACTTGGTGTTGAATAACTGATCTGGTTCATGGTTTTCAATAGTTACACATTGTAGTGTTGAATATTGACACCACCAATCCTATATAAGTGGGAATTTGGGCTATAAATGTTAAAATAGACACAGGATTTTGTTTCGTTTTGTTTTTTGGTGCCAGGGATTGAATTCAAGGGTACTTAAACTCTGAGCCACATTCCTAGCCCTTTTAACTGTTTATTTTGAGAGGGTCTCACTAAGTTGTCTATAGACTTGCTAAGTTGCTGAGGCTGGCTTTGAACCTACCATCTTCTTGCCTCAGCCTCCTGAACCAATGGGATTACAGGCATGAGACACAATGCCTAGCTCGGACATTTATCTTAAGACTGTACACCTGTTGCCGATATTAGTGCTATTCCTGGCTATCTCTTCCATCTAAGAGGGACTGGAAAGAGATTAGGACAATTCATCTTCACAGAGTAGAGATTCTGCAGCCAAGAAATACTCAAATCTCAACCAAGCAACAGTGAATCTCACCCCACACATGATCTATCCACATCTGAGCCTTAATAGTTCCTCAACTAATAAAACTGAGTAGACAAAAACCCCAAACCAATAACCAGGATTTAAGGAGGAAATGTCAGAGAGGGACCTCGGATTCTACCCCTTGATTTCTACTTATATACCAAAAACAGATAGAAGTCCCAGAACAAATAAGATAATTACACACAAAGGGACACAAATTTAAAAAAAGGAAAAGAAATCTATCTCTATGTGCAAATACAAGGCCTCCAAAAACATGAGAAAACAGGCAAAGAAATCTCCCCCCCAAGTTCATAATCCCCCAATGAAGGATATCAATAATATGGAAGTAGATGAAATTTCAGAGAAAAATTATTAAAAAATGATTATTAAAATATTCAATGAACTGAAAGAAGATATAATGAATTAATTAAGAACACAAACACAGAAGATGAAGGACCACTTCAATAAAGAATTAAAAGCACTGAAAATAAACCAATAAGAACCACTAGAATGAAAGACAAAATCAATCAAATTAAAAATTCACTTGAAATCATCACTATCAGTATAGATTACATAGAAAATAGAAATTCACCCTCTAAAGACAGAATTTGAGGACTTGAAGACAGAGTATATGTGCATCAGTACACAGAATGCAATAAAGAGTAAATGATAGAATACAATCAGAACATACACAAACTCTGGGAAACATCAAGAGACCAAACCCGAGAATCAATGTGATAAAGGAGAACATGCACATACATGCTAAAGGCACAAAAACTATTTTCAATGAGATAGAGAAAACTTTTTTCCCATAAGAGACCAGATAAAAATCCATATACAGGATAAATATAGGACTCCAAACAGACCTAGTCAAAAGATAACTTCTCCAAGACACATCGCAATCAAAATGCCTAACATAGAAAGTAAGGAAAGAATATTAAAAGCTGCAAGAGAGAAACATCAGTTCAAATTTAGAGACGAATCAATAAGGCTCACTTCCAAATTCTCAACTCAGACACCAAAATCAAGGAGGGGCTGGAATGAAATATTTCAAACTCTAAAAAACCAACCAGCAAAGCTTCTCCTTCATATTCAGTGAAGAAATAAAAAGCTTCCTTGAAGAGGATAAACTAAAAGAATTAATGACTACCAAGCCTGCACTACAAAGAATACTCAAAGATAAACTGCACACAGAGGAACCCCCAAAACAAATCTCAAAGCTCCCAAATAGACTAAGATCAAAAACAGTAATCTACAAAATTAGAATCAAGACAGTACTAAATACAGCAAAAATCAAAATGGAAGGAAACCACAACACATATCTATAGTAATACAGAATGTTAATGACCTTAACTCCCCGATTAAAAGACACAGATTAGCTAAATAAATCAAAAAACAAGATCCAACTATATTCTGTTTAGAAGATATGCATCTCATAGGCACAGACACTTAGGCTGATGGTAAAAGACTGAAAAAAATTGTTCCATGAAAATGGACTTCCAAACAAGCAGAAGTAGCTACCCCATATCTGACAAAGCAGATCTCAAGCAAAAAATAATCAGAAGAGACAAAAAAGGCTACTACATTATGGTAAAGGGAACAAATCAACAAGAAGATATAATGACAGTAAACATTTATGCTCCAAATATCAGTGTACCCAATTACATTAAAAGATCCTCCTTTACTTTAAATCCAGAAAGACCCCAACACAATAATATTGAATGATTTTAACACCCCTTTATTACCAACAGACATGTCATCAAAACACAAATTCAATACATATTTTCAAGTCTGAATCAAACTATAAATGAAGTGGACCTAAAAGACATCTACAGAATATTTCAACCCAAAACAGCTGGATTTACTTTCTTCTCAGCAGTGCATGGAACTTTTTCAAAATAGACTGTATTCTAGGTCACAAAGTAAATATTAGCAAATATAAACATATATATATATATATATATATATATATATATATATATTCCCATGCATCCTATCATATCATAATGTAATGAAACTAGAGATTAACAGAAAGAAAAATAATAGAAACCACATGAACACAAGAGACTGAACAATACTCTTTTAAATGACGAATGTATCAATCAAGAAATGACAGTAGGAATCAAGTAATACTTAGACATAAATGAGAACAGAGATACAAAATATTAAAATATCTGGGAGAGTATGAAAATTTACATCACACATACAATAAAAAAATCCCAAATAAATAAGCTTATGTTCCATCTCAAGGCCTTAGCATAGAAGAACAAATTAATTCCAAAATCAGTAGAAAACATGAAATAAGATCAGAGCTGAAATTCATGAAATTAAGAATAAATAAAACCCCACAGTAACAATGCAATGAATAATTGACTCTTTAAAAACATAAATAAGATTTGATAAAACTTTAACTAAACTAACCAATGGAAGAAGAGAAGACCAAAATAGATAAAATTGGAGATGGAAAAGGAGATATCAACGCAGACTCTTCTGAAATCCAGAGGATTATCAGAAATGTTTGAAAATGTTTACTTCAATAGACTGGAAAATTTAGAAAACTTTCACTATGACCTCCCCAGGTTGAAAAAGGTAGATGCAGAAAGCATAAACAGACCAATATCAAGTAAGGAAATTAAAAGTCTTCCAACAAAAAAATGTCCAGGACAGCTGAGTTCTACCAGTCCTTTACAGAAGAACTAACACCAGTCTTTCTCAAATTATTCCACAAAATTGAAAGGGAAGAAACACCCAAACACATTCTATGAAACCAGTATAACCCTGATGCCAAAACCAGACAAAGATACATCCAGGAAAAAAAACTACAGACCAGTACCCTTAGTGAACATAGCTGCAAAAATTCAAAACACATTCAAAAACACATCAAGAAAATCAAGTGGGTTTCATTCCAGGGATGCAAGGTTGGTTCAACAAATGCAAATCAGTAATGGTAATTCACCACTTAAACAGAATTAAGGACAAGAATCACTTCATCATCTCAATGGATGTATAAATGTCCTTTGATAAAAGCTAATGTCCAGTTATGTTAAAAACAATGGATTGGCTAGGGATGAAGAGAATTTACATTAACATCATAAAAGCTATTTATGACAAAACCCAAAGTCAACAATATACTAATTGGAGAAAAACTGAAAGTATTTCCTCTAAAATCAGGAATAAGGCAAAGCTGTCCACTCTCACCACTCCTAATCAATATAGTTCTCAAAACACTCGTCAGAGCAATCAGGCAAGAAAGGAAAATAAAAGGGATGCAAACAGGAAAAGGAGTGAAACTATCTCTATTCTCTGATGACATTATCCTATATTTAGAATACCCAAAAAATTCCTCCAGAAGACTTCTAGAGCTAATAAATTAGTTCAGCAAAGTAGCAGGATACAAGGTCAACACCCATAAACCAACAGCTTTCCTATACTCCAATAGGGATTCAACCAAGGAAAAAGTTCAGGAAAACCATCCCATACACAATAACTTCAAAATACAAATAAATAATTTGGAATTAATCTAACCAAGGAGATAAAAGAGTTCCACAATGAAAATTATAGGACAATAAAGAAAGAAATTGAAAATCTTAGAAGATGTAAACATCTCCCATGTTCTTGGATAGGCAGAATTAATATTGCCAAGATGACTATACTACCAAAAGCAATATGCAGATTCAATGTAATCCCCATCAAAATACCAATGGCATTCTTCATAGAACTAGGAAAAATGGTCCTTAAATTCATTTGGAGGAATAAAGGACCAAGAATAGTCAAATAATGCTGAACAAGAAAAGTGATGCAGGAGGCATCACAATACTTGATCTGAAATTATACTTTGGAGCTGTAATAACAAAAACAGCATTTTATTGGCACCAAAATAGACATAAAGATCAATAGAACAGAGAAGAAGACACAGAGACAAATCCATATACCCGCAGTCATCATATTTGACAAAGGTGCCAAAAATATACTTTCAATAAAAAATAGCCTTTTAAACAAATGGTGCTGGGAAAACTGGGTAACTACATATAGAAAAAAAATCTAGACAAATCAATAAGGCTAACTTCTTTCTATCTTTCATCTTGTAAATAAAACCCTCAAATCTGAATGGATCAAACCTTAGGAATTAGATCAGAAACTTTGCAAATGCTAGATAAAAACACAGGGTGAACTCTTCATCACATAGGTGCTGACAGACTTCCTTAACAAGATTCCCAAACACAGGCAATAAAACCAAGAATCCACAAGTGGGATGCCTTTAAATTAAGAAGTTTCTGCACAGCAAAAGAAATGATTAAGGCTGCAAAGAAAGAGCATTACAGAATGGGAGAAAATCTTTGCCGGCTACTCCTCCTACCAGGGATCAATATACATAACATATAAAGAACTCAAAAAACTTAAGATAAAAATTAGGGAAAGAACCCAATCAATTAATGGTCAGAAGAACTAAACAGAAACTTCTCAAAAGATGAAGCACAAATAAATAGCCAATGAATAAATTTAAAAATGTTCAACATCTCTAGCAATCAGGCAAATTCAAGTCAAAACTACAATAAGATTTCTTCTCACTCCAGTCAGAATAGCAATAATCAAGAATAATAAATAATCAAGTAATAATAAATGCTGACAAGGATGAGGGGGAAAAGCTACACATTTGTATATTGTTGGTGGTACTACAGACTAGTACAACACTCTGGAAGTCAGTATGACGATTCCTTAAAAAACTAGGGATGGAACCATCTTATGACCCAGCTATCTTATTCCTTGGTATTCTCCAAAAGAACTAAAATGAGCATAGTATAATGATGCAGCCACCTCAATGTTTATAGCAGTACAAGTCACAAAAGCTAAATTATGGAATCAACCCAGGTGACTGTCAATCAACGAATGAATTAAGAAATTGTGGTATATATACACAATGGAGTTCTATTCAGGCATAAAGAATGATATTTTGGCATTTGCTGATAAATGGATGAAAATGGAGAACAATCATGCTCAGAAACTCAAAGGTCAAATGTTTTCTCTCATATTTGGAAGCTAGAGTAAAATAAAGGAAAGGATGATGGAATGATAGGATATCATGAAGCTATAAGGAAGATCAATAGTGTAGAAGAAGGAGATTAACAGGAGAGTGGAGGCATGGGAAAGGGGAGGCAATGCAGAAAAATCAGGTTATGTGCATCTATAAATATACAGCAGAGAATTTTACTGTCATGTATAAGTAAAAAAGAACCAATCAAAAATAAATAAACAGATGAGCAAAAGGAAGTCTAACAGAACAGAGGAAGGAGAATGGGAGAGGGGAGGGAGAGTGGGAGGAAAACGGATCATGAACTGAAATCAAATTCCAGGCATGTATGATTTTGTCAGGATGAACCCAACTACTATTTATAATCATAGTGCTCTAATAAAAATAAACAGTTTTAATGCTTCCTAAGTGCTATTATAGCTAAAGGATTTTGTGAGTTTTCACAAAAATGAGAAAGGATATATAAATTATCACATGAATGAGTTGGAAATCAAGTCACAAATGGCAGATCTTGCCTCTCAAATGTGGAAGAGTGAGTTCTGATACTTTTCTACTATTCTTATTCTGTAAATAAAGCAGATAGTTTTAATTCAAAGGCACCTACTCCAAGGTATCAGAGAGGTGAAAGAATAGAAAAGAATAGTAATAGGTTGGAAAACACTGAAAAACTAATTGCAAGGGTTATTTTTTATACCTAAAGGAACAAAGAAGCCAAATAGCCAGCCATGAAAGTTTACTGTTGCTAAGGCTACACTTTATTCTTTGTCTTCCCAACAGAGTCCCTGGACTAGTACTCAGCCAGCATGTGTGGAATTAATGTGTGAATCTGAGAAACTCTAGAATAAAAGAAATATATATATAACAGATTAGAAAATGCAGAGACAGAGAGATTGATTTGGTCCAACCTTATGTGCCTGCCCATACTTCTAAGTACCTGTGTGCTCAGAAATTGTCTTGAGCCCTGTATCCATTTTATCTCTAAGAAAATCCCTCTATTACTCATGCCCCATTGCCAAGTGGAATCCTGAGTTGTATTCTGCTTTTACCTGACATGTTTGACACTGTGCCAGAAGAAATTGATTTGTGTGATCAAGGCCTATAGCTCTTATACCCTTGATGTCCATTACCAAGTAACAGGTAAAAACAGGTCCCTTTTCTTTTTTTCATTTGTTCAAACTTACCATGAATAATTGGCCATATTCTGTCCATCTCAGATTAATAAAATATTCACAAAGAACTTCACACATTGATATTTAATAAGTAAGTCACAGCATAGTGAAATAGAGCATGAGCTTTATAATCAGATAAACTAGGTCTAAACTCTCAAGTACTTGTAGCACACAGAATAATCACCCCTCAGAGATGTGCATGTTCTAAGCTTGAAATCTATGAAACACGTTATGTTACACATCAAAGGATAATTGAGGGAGGAGATGGAAGGAAGATTGCTAAGCAGCTGATTTTATGATTGGGAGATAAGCCTAGATTATAGGAGTGAGCCAAAATAACTACAAGGGTCCTTACAAGTGAAGGATGGAATCTGAAGAGTTAGTGTCTGAAGGATGTAACATGATAAAGAACCAACCAGTCATTGCAGTCTTTGACGGACACCAGGGAATGTGGTGCCTTAAGAAGTTGGGAAAGGAATGGAGATGCTGTCCCGTACAACTACCAGAAAAGAAAGCAGCCTTGTGGACACCTCGATTTTAGCCCTCTAAGACCTAGTTTTTACTTCTGGCATACTGACCAGTAGTATAATAAATTTGTATGGTTTTAAGTCCCTTTGTTTGTAGTGTTTTGTGACAGCAGCAATAGGAAACTAATATACCAATTTATTACCTATGTGACTTTGAGCATGTTATTCAGTCATGCCAATCTTCTGTTAGTATTGCATCCCACTAAACCTAAGACTCCATTAATTATAACTAAGTAAATTAGCTGTAAATAGGTGAAACTATATTTATAAATAAAGAAAACGTACTGTCAATTTAACCACGGTACAAAGCTTTCATCACACTTAACTGTTTTTGTTTTACACACAGGGAGACATTTTAGATCTATTTACAATTACAATATTATTTCACTCTTTCACATACATATGATAGTAATAAAGAGTTGTTACTCTTTATTAATAGGTTAATAGTTTAATAGTAAGAAAGAGTTATTACTTAAGTGCCTGTGCTTTCCACGTACAATTTACTTAGAACCACATTACAACTAAGAGCCATAGATGTCCTGACATCAAACATGTTCATTCTTCCATCAGGGACATTTGTAATGCAGTGTTACTTCAGTTGGCTTTTAGAGTTTCTTCCAATCCTCTGGCACCCATCTGCAAGCTTCAGTGTGCATGTGCAGGCAGTGGTGTAATGTCAGGACTGCAACTTGAATGAAAAGGATTGCAAGGCACAAACTCATGCACAGATGTTTTTAGTGCCCCTTGCAATGAATAAAACATGGCATGATATAAAATGGCCTAAATTCAAAGTATAGAGACTTTAGAGCATCTAATATATTCCTTTTTTGATTACTTGTACAATGCACTTTCCTTTCCAATGACAGTTTTTTTAGGTTCATAAACTCCCCTACATTCAATAATTTAATAGTCAATAAAGGGAATCTAAAGAGAAATCTAATTCTAATTGCTAGAATTAGCTAAAGATGATTAATAAGTGAGTAGAGTATCAAAATTATAATTTCTGCATTAATATCTATTAACATACATGCATATAGAGAAATATAGATGAGAGATGTTTATATCAGTGTTGGTTTTTTTCTCTTTCCATTGAAAAGCAGTGAAAAATGAAAAGACCTATAATTTGAAGATAGGTAATCATTTGCTATTGAAGTCACTCTTTTATTCAATTTGATGATTATGTAGTTTAGCCATGTTGAAATGTTCTTGTGAAAAAATTCAAGGTCAATACTGAATCAGATGGCAAAAAGAGAGTAAAAATTATAAATTCACAAGAGAAATGTTATGATTGAAGTTGGCTAGTATGTCAGAAGAGAGGAACATTTTTGGAAAATGGTTTTAACTAAATTAAACTCAGAAATTATATGTATGAATTTAAGTGAATTTTCTTTATTCTTTTTTATCACCTCTAGGTCTTGGGAATTTGTATAAAATGGTGGTTATATTAGAGACATACCTTTTTGTTAAAAGAAATCAGTTCTAACTAAACAGGAGTTGAAAATCAGTTCATATGGATATTTATGGTAGCAACAGAACACCAAACAGATTTTTCTCTTCTTATGTAAACAATATAAAATATAATAAAAGTTTGTGAATTGTTGACATGTGAGAATGGCAAAAAGATTATCTGGTATTTATGAAAATTAGATTAAGATAGCACTAAAGCTATCTTGTTTTATGCTCATTAGTATGATCTTTTGGGAAGAACTACACAATTATCTATCTCAAAATGACTTTCTGATTAAGGCAACCAATAAGACTATAGTTAACTTGCTTAAGCAGGCAAGATAAACTTTAAAGAGATTATCATAATGCAAGAATTTTAAAACATTCAAAAGACATTTAAAAACTTCAGCAAATCTATGTTTATTAGAGGACATGTTTCAAGTTCTTTTAAAAGACAAATTCAATTTTAATTCAACAAAAGGAAGTTCATACAGCAAAACTTGAGTAAATATTGCTTCCAATATCCTAGATAACCTTCTAAAAAAGATTAAAGTATTTTCAGAGTAGATGTAACTCTTCCAAGTAATTATACTTGTTTTTAAAAAACAGTCAAACCTACCAAAAGATGATAAGGGGAAGAGGCAAGAAATAAGAAAGCAGTATGGAAAATACAAGTGTACATGGAAAACACAGATGAAAACAGCTCACTTGACCTTGACATTTGTTGATATTTGACCACAACCATAATATTCTGTACCAATTTCACATTTGATGTTGACTTTATCTTTCAGTTTTCCATTGCTAATGCCTCATTCAACATTGTACTGACATTCTGTACTTGTGTATAATAAGTGTGTAATCTCTAAATTAGCATCCCATCGGGTCACTGTAAGAATATCAGTTATACAATCAAGACATACCATTCAAAATTATTATTAATATCTGACTATTCACTTTCAAATCCAGGTTAGCTTCTGGATACCGCATACAGTTGAAATTTTATATGTAATTGCTAAAACTGTATATGTAATTTGAAGTACAATGCATCATTTATACTTGCTTCATTTTAAATATCATTGCTTCAGTATAAATATATCATTGCTTCAGTAATTCTGCAACAACTGATTTTGAAATCAGCTTATATATATGGAAACATGCATTAACTTTGAAATAGTTACAGTGAAATGAACAAACATACTATATAAATGGTATGAAAAATGTGTTAACTAACATTTGAAATATTACGTATTTTGAGGCTGAACAAGAAATAAAATGTACAAAAAAATTAAGCCTACAAAATAAGGCAGAACAATAATGACTACATTATATCAAAATTCTTTCTGAAAAACATCTGTACACATTCAAAATATTAAACCAATAACTTTAAGAATGGAATTTTATATTAAGATAATAAATTTCTTTCAGTTCATCAGCCTTTCAAATTCAAGTCTATAGACATCAGGTTCAGCCTAGTGCAGACATGTGAGACTTCTATGCCTAGGAATTCAGCCTTGGGCACCCTCGTGAGTCTTCCACATGTGGAGGAGACCAGCACACAGGCCTAGGACCCGCCCAACCCAATAGAGCCCCAGGAGACTTCCTGGAAGGGGAGGTGGGCCTAGAGACAAACATCAAGTTCAGCCAAATGTAGACACATGAGACTTCTACACCTGGGAGCCCAGCCTGGGGCACCTATGTGAGGTATTGGAAAACTACAGGGACACCATAAATCTATAGGGGGAAAACTGCAATACCTCAGATTCTCTATGATAGAGGGGAAGATACATGAACGACATGAGAAAACAAGGGAAGAAAGTGTCACAAACAAACCTAAATGCTACATCAACAGAATCCAATGACAGCAGGGCAGAAGAAATGTCAGAAATGGAGTTCATAATGCACATAATTAAAATGATCAGAGAAGCAAACAATGAGATGAGAGACCAAATGCAGGCAATGAATGATTGCAACAATCAAAAAGTTAAAAGAACAAATGCAGGAAGCAAAAGATTATTTCAATAAAGAGATAGAGATTTGGAAAAAAATTACAACAAAAATCCTTGAAATGAAGGAAACAATAAACCAAATTAAAAACTCAATAGACAGCATAACCAATAGGCTACAACCCCTGGAAGACAGAACCTCAGGCACTGAAGACAAAATATTTAATCTTGAAAACAAAGTTGACCAAACAGA